>SMGT01010265.1:283408-293726 GCA_004794575.1 Lanistes nyassanus
GGGGGGGGGGGGGGGGGGGGGGAGAAGAAGAATGATTTACACAAAACCACAATAAAATAGTTTTTTGCTCTTAGAAGCTGTGGTTGAAAGATTGGCCATTTGAATTTCTGATGAAAATTGGTGTACCTCTGCAAGTTTATGACCTAGGTAAAATGTCTGTAATCCTTTTATCCCCATTCTCTTGAGATGGCCATTTTGCTTAGCATCCATGTAATTTGTTTTTCCTGGTCTTAAGTTTTATGTACTAAATTCTTGTTCCACAAAGAAATCTCATCTCACAGCCCCTCACAAACTTTCTCCCCTTCCCCACACCCTCTTTTGCAAATATACCTATTTCACATGAACATATAAAAATCATGCTTCTATGGCCAAGGTCTTCCAAATAACCTTCATAAATACATCTCTTTCCATTCTCCACCCACAAGCACATACCATGTCCTCACCTCAAATTTGCTAAGCAGTTCCAGACTGGTGATGATGTGTGTCACCTCGGTTTCATTGACACCATGTATAATGGCGTCTTGACCCAGGGTGGCATACAAGGTCACGACTGCTCACAAAGAACCACGTTTCATGACAGATTGTACACCGACAGAAAAAGACTCTCACCACTGTGTTTACAGAGTGACAGAAGGATGAAAGCAACTGTCTACACCTGGACATAGACAAATCTTTGACAAACAAATACGCATGTTTCAAATATGACACTGTGAAAGTACAACAACCTAACATTGTAAACTCCACCTCATAATAAGACGAAGGGAAAGTCATAGTTCTCTAAACGTAAAGTCTGTTTCACATCCATAAACAAAAAGAAAAACCTCAACAGGAACTATTCCTCACAATAAATACAGGAACTGATTCTTGGGAGTTTCCAGGTTCTGGCTTTTGTACTGAGGCTAAGCCTTCCAACACTTATCGCCTACAGGTTATTTTCACTCAGCCACTGATGGACCAACAAGAGTCCGATCAACGAGAAGGAAAGGCAGGGGTCCTGCTACAATGGGTCCATGAGTGCTAACACAGTACGGCTAAGATCTCCTAATCTGACTTATCATATAAACATAAGTTGTGATGACAAAGATGACACTTTAAAACACTGTGTAGCAGCTGCTGCATCTTTTCCTTTAATTTTTTGGTAACTTCAAGTAACTGAAATGGATTGCAGAGATGACCCTAAAGTTAAAACACTTTGTAGCAGGTTTCCACATGAAAAGAGAGATTTTAGTCCAAGAGCAATGCACACTTTTCTAGACACACCTGGAAAATTGTATTTGAAGCAGGCTTGAGCTGCAATCATCCATTCAGCACGGGTCTCCGCAAAGATGACAAGTTTTGACCGCGGCTTCTGACCAAGAGCCAGGATGCCACTTCCAAAGTTGGAGATTCGATGATATACCTCTTCATATGTCAGCCATTTGTAGTCACCAAGCACCATCTGTTTGATGAGTGTAACTTACTATGGTACTTATGTACACACACACATATATATATATATATTATAAATTTTGCTGCGTCCACGTGTGTCATTCCATCTGTCTGTAATCCTATTGCTGAAGTCAACAGTTACTATGCAAAAAGCATGTTCCCAAGGACTACAAACATTGCAGAGATATCAAAATTATCTCTGTCACACCAGGAGGTATACTAGACAGATTAAGATTTACTTTCATCACTAATTGTAAATTTCTGTTTGCTTGCAGATTGATGTTACAGCATCATCCTCTGTTTGACCTTGATGGTTTCTGCTGGAAAGCAGACACCATTCAGTTTAAGCCATGCACCTCACAACAGAGCAAAATAATAGTAAGCACAGTCCTTTAGATTACTTTGCAATAGGAGAAACCCCTTGAACTGACCTAGAAAAAAGCTAATGTGCAATTTCTCTCCACGCATGTGATGGCATAAATAAAATCTAAATCTCTGTCACAGCTCACAGAATTGCATCACAGAATTGCTGCACTTGACACTAACAATGCAGAAAGTTTTTGTAATGAATCTTAAACGCTACAGAGGTTTTAAAAACATCTCTACATCTATTTTAAAATTAAAAAAGAGGAAACAATGCTTGAAGGGTCTTGTAGACACAACTTACTTAATATTATAATAAACTACTACTCTTTTAATATTTAGTAGTATTAAAAAGACAGGAAAAGAATGCCAAAGCATACAATATCTTAGGAACAGATAAGGATGTTGTAATTAACATCTTCAGTCCTGAATGATACCACTGAAACTGTGAAATGTATGAAGCCCTAAGCAGGTTCATAAGAAAATACAACTGTCATATAAATACATGTATCAAAGTGAGCTTTTGGCCAATAGCATCACCTCTCTGAACCAAGCGACAGGCATAATCTGCCAAGAAATTTTTGAGAAAATAACTGAAATAGACTAGTGTTAATAGATGATGCAGTCAAGTCTAATAGTAACAGGAAACCGCTGTATCTTGTGCAGGAAATTGGTTGTTGAGTGGAGAGTTGGACTCAATAAAGCCTCAAACAAGGTTAAAACATTTTCAACAATTCAAGAAAACATCAAACACAAATGCTTTTGTGTGCAGATCTACAATGTGGCTATAAGTGCAAAAATAACTTTTAAAAACCCACAAAAACCAAAGTAAGCAATTCATGATATACTTGTAACCAACTATGAAGCCCCCCCCCCCCACCAAAATGTTGTCCTTTATACAGGAAAAAAAAACCTTCATGCAACAAAATCAAATCAACACCTGTTCCACTTCCCCTATTTTTATACAGCTAAACAAGAATTTTTCCTTTTCTGTCTATAGATCTATGAAGGAAGACTCTGACAAACATATCCAGCACAAGCAATGGTTACAGATATCTGGCTCACCTGGCATTCTGATGCCAAATATGAAGCTAATATGAACTTGAAAAATGAAACATATTCAGCCAGTGAAAAAAAAAACCAACAAGAATTCCTGACAACAAACACAGAAGCCTTTCAAACAGGCCAGCCGAAACCAGAAACATTCGCAAACAGAATGAAATTAATAATATTCATCTAATGAAAATACTTTTTTAAAATGTGATATGATATATCGCTAACAAGCATGGAAAACATTCCCTAACCTTTTTAAAAACACGTCCATTTGGTTGCTTCTCGTCTTCTTCTCCAAGTACATCCCTGGTACCAAGGCATCTTTCTCGGCTGTACAGCTTCACTGACCTTACCAAAAGGTCATCGATGGTAACACATTCAGGAAACAGGGTCGTGGTCAACTGTCCTGGAACATCCACAGACCGCCATGGGGCAAATGGATCGCTGGACACTGGGCGTGCCTGTAACAGTGGTCTAAGTAGCATTAAAAAAAAAATCATACGTAAATCACACGTCAATATGAGTAAATATGATTGCTAAAATTGGTGTTTTAACTGGTTGGAAGCAATAAAAAAATCGAGTGAAATAATCCCCATTTTGTAGGGGCTTTCTTCTGCCCCACCCCCTTTTTTGGGGGGAAGAGGGACAAACCATCAGGGCTGATCTCAGGATCCTGTCAATCACTGCTCTCACATCAGCACTCCCCCCACCACCCCAAAAAAAAACAAGAACAATTAGGATTTTTTTAACAAGAAAAAGAATCTAAACCTGTATTAGAATGTCACAGTGGTAGAACCTATACTTATTTATCAACAAAACCTTATACATGTATAGAGACATGAGAAATTTAGCTGAAATGCTCATGTAATGTATGGGCAAATAAACACAACTATACTTACAGCATACGCACAGCAGTACTACACTAAAAATAAGGGAACTTCCCAGAAATCTGATGGAGGACCAGACATCTTGAACTTTTTAGGGAGTGTTTTGCAGGTCAAAAAGCACCAAACGCTCTAGCAAACATTTTGAGATGTGCACAGTGTAGATGGCTATAACCACATGTACCCAGTGTAACCATCAATCATGTTACATATGCAAAGTGTACTGTAACTATCAAATATGTGACACACAGTGTAAACACCTTCTGACCCACTATGTCCACATGCAATTCTTTCAACCTGCCAGGAATAACAGCAGCTCTTGTAGAAGTAATAGTTGGAACCCTTGTACAGGCAGTTGTAGTTATACAACATGTCAAAAAGAAATCAGCAGGATTTAGCACTATTTCACTGTGAGTCAGGAAGTAATTTGTAACTGCCTTTTATCTGCTCATCAAAGATTAAACTACAATACAATACAATGCAGAACAAATCAATGGCCTGCACTGATCACAAGATGCTTGTGCAGAAAGGATATACCGAGCAAAAATATACTATCTGGGATGGTGAAAGAAAAACAAGTGACTGCCGCTTGGAGGAAAATCCAAATTAAATTTAAAACAAGGGAACTGGACCTAGCTAGAACAGGACAAAGACGAAGACAATCTACATGTTTCGGGGCACTACCCCTTCATCAGGAACACACAAAAATGAAAAAGAAAAACACTTAACTGCAGTAGATGTGGCGCTTGGGGTGGATAGCAGGAAAATGCCCAAGGGATAGTGCCCCTCTTTGACCCCTCTTACTCACTGTCCCTTGGTCATTTATCGGCTATCCAGCCCACGCGCCACTTCTACCACAGCTAAGTCTTTTTCTTTTTCATTTTTTTCGTCGTATTTGTGTCGTCCTGATGAAGGGGTAGTGCCTCGAAACATGTAGATTGTCTTCGTCTTTGTCCTGTTCTAGCTTGATCCATTTCCCTTGTTTTAAATTTAATCTGGGATGGTGAAAACCATATCAGATTCAGAACTCTCAGCAGCCTCACAGTCACCAACATCCATTTCAATGCCATGTGTTACTGACCCAAATGTGCATTCTGTGCTGACTCATACTGAATGAAGAACAACACTGTACATGTACTGCCACTTCCTCAGTAATCTGATACAGGTTTAATGGCACAAAGTAGGATGAAAACTGGGAAGTAATTAACCCTTACACTTTGTAGGTTGTGATGTAACATAATGGGGAAATATATTCGGGGACAAATAATGTTATCCTCAAGCCCTGACCAAGCAATTATTCTGCACAAAAGTCTGGTAAGAAAAGCGACTAAACATAAGTGTAACCCAATTCCTTTCCTCACTCATTTCCACTATACACTAAACAAACATGTAACCAGATCCTTTTACAAACTCAATTCCACTTTATGTCGGCTGATTAAACACTAGTTTTCCAGTTCTTCTTTGTTGATGTCATTTTGGACTTTATTTGTGACTATCAAGGATTTTTAAATAAACCTGTAATGTCCATACTTGGAAATAGAATACAGAAATGCTAAAGAATAACAGTTATTTCAAGGTATATAATTTATACAAAAGCTCTTCCCTTTTCTGGTTCCAATTTACAATTCAATCATTTTTATTCCATTTCTACTAGGGGCATAGGATTAGGCAACAATATAATCACACACACACACACGCACACATGAAACACATCTTGATCACACTGACCCCCCCTCCCCACATTTCATCACCAACACCAGGAAATATTCAGAAAGGAAACATCCCCATACAAAAATACTTTAAGCTGAAAACAGTACAGATCAGTTACTAACCTTCCACAGCCAAAAATCAATAACCTTTTTCTATACAATACTGATAACCTTGAACAAGTTTTGGGATGTTGGAAAACATCTTCTGTGCACTAGAATTATTTTGATGCTAGAATTCATCTGATCAAAATAAACTGATTTCTCAATTAGTGGTTCCTTTTTCTATCAGACTGCGTGTCAAAGCTGGACATGTGCACTACATGTTAACGTTTGGACATTTGGCGCAACCGAGATAAGAACTGTCTGTACCAGGCAGGGCTCTGTATCAAGTTATTATGATATGACTGTTGCTCTGTTGTTTTGCACAAGTGGGACCACAGCACCAGCTCTAAGCCAGTTGTGCTGTTTACTCCAATGAGAAGCGATTTGGAAAAATCAATTTCAGAGCCTTTCTGAAAGAGGATGTTGGCAGAAATTCACTTGATCCAAATAAAATGACAACATAGATTTTTTTAAAAAGTAAAATATGGATCAACCTAAAATGAACTTGTGTACTAGAAGATGTATGAAAATCCTTTCCTACAACAACCTTGGCAAGCTACAGTCATGAGCTTGCAAGACATGAAGGCCAGTCAACAACTTTCAGGTGTTTTATAATCGCAGATGTGACACCCCTCCACAGACACTGCTGTTGTTTCAAAGCCATTGTAAGACACCAAGACGAGTTCAGAAAAGGGATGGTGCACACAAAACACAAAGGAACCGTACCAAAATGGCACTGTGCACCAGCTTCTATGATAGGTAATTAGATGACCATTGTGTGAATGAAACAGGTGAGTAGCTGAATAGCATATACAATACTAAAACAGGCAGTGAATAAGACACAAACACGTGACACATTAATGATGTGCCAACCCAAACGTGAAGTACCTCACCTTAACCTTGGCTGACTCCTTAAGCCTCTCTCTAGGATTGAAGAAAAGATAGTATGGGATGAAGGCTAAAATGTCATAAAGCAAAGAAACTGCTCTCAACACTCCCACAAGGCCCATCAAAACTGCGTCGCCCATTATGGCCAATGTAGTGCTGTTTCAACCTTAAGATATTCTTGTACTGCAGGAATACTGCTGGCCTTGGTGTTCTTCTGGGCTTCAGAAAATGTTCATTCTTGGATCTGTCAAGAATACAAAGAGGCAAAACTGACAATTCAGGTGCTTGCTAATGCTAAGCTGTTTTTATATTTATATACAAAGCTATATATATATATATATACATGAGTATGTGCCAACTTCCACTTGTTCAACACCTTTTTGTGGCAACAAAAGCAGAAAATGTTTTGCTTTCTATAACACCCAAAATAATTTATTGTATACTGGGGCTTGGGAGGTAGGAGAGTGGGGTGGGGTTTTTTTTGGCTGCTCTCCAGACCTCTGAACTCTATTGATACCATTATTAAGGCAACATATATGGTGTATGCAATGACATACATGTATATCGAAAAAGATCAGAATTTGGATGGGAATGTGAATGCGTGCATGTGCACACACACACACACAGACACACACACCTCACTAAAAACTTCACTTTGTAGACTAATCACTAGCATCTTGAGAACTGACAGTAGAAACAGCGCCATAACTTTTGTTTAGAAGAATGTAATATACAAGCACTATTTGTACATGTACAGTCCTGTGCAGCTCAGTAACTGCAAACCATTTTGCACTAAATAGTAAAAGCCTTTACCATTCTGCACTAAGAACCTGTTAGCAGGTGAACTGCTCCTTTATCTTTAAAAAAAAACCTTTCCACAGAAAAACCTGCAAGCACAGGTGTGGAGAATGCATAAAATATAAATGCAGATTTCATTTCCAGCATGACAGTAAACACAGTATATTCGACTGCATATGCCTACCTTGCACACACCAGCAGCTACACATGCCAGTCACAGTGAGAGGAGTGTAGGGCCACACCGAGAGGACAGGAAAGTTTGGCTATTTGAGAGTAAATAGTAACCTACTTAGGGTGGACTTTGCCTTCACACTTATAACCCATCCCACCCCACCTTTAGGTTGGCATGGAGCTGGTCTCCACAGTTCATAGCTCAAGCACCAGTTGTTGCCCCAACCTGTCAAGCCCTATATCTCAAGTCTCTCTTTGTTATACACTACTGCACACTCTCGCTTTCCTGTGGTGTTTCTTCTCACAGCTCCTAGTTAAACGACCTTATTCGTCTTTTTTTGTACCAATTTTTAGTACAAATAATAAAAAATCACTACTTTTCATCCAAATTAACTTTTTTAAAAAGAAATATTTCTCTTCTTTAAAAAGTTGAGAGGTACTGAAATATTTACATCTAATTCTTTAAAAAAAAAAGCTTACCTCTGAAGCAGCTGATCTAATGCTGCAACACCATAGCAAAAGCTTAGCCCAAATGATTTTCATCAATTTTTGACAGGCAATAATATTTTTCCTTTCAAACATGATACAGAATCGTACTTGTGCAACTGAACAGCATAAAATTATTAATAGTTCATCAGAGCCATTCACAACATTCCTGAACTTAAGCAGTAACTGTCACCCACTGCAATCAATGGACCTTTGTACCATGGCATCACAACACATTTAGTGTGACAGACTGCCCCTGTGAAGAGATGAATGTTGAAGTGAACAGACTTTTGTCTGGGTGTATCAGTATACTGGGACATAAAACATTTCTTTTTTTCTTCAGACTTTGATCGATAGCCAAAACCCAATAGTTAACTATTGGGTTTTGGCTATCGATCATACCACTATTATACACACAAATATTCACCACAACAGGAGGTAGTCCGCAGCTGTGGTTCCGACTCATGAAGGTAACCATTCATGTGGCAAGGACTCATGAATAATCAATTACTTTGTAAAAACAGTCAAGACAAGGTGCTGATGGTGGGTTGGACTGTTGATGACTGATCTAGCTATGCATATACTTAATATCCAAGCCAGCCAGTTTTAGAAATTCTCAGGGCAAATACCTAGCAGTTATGCATACTCTTGAATACCAAAAGTAAACCCACTTTATGCTGCTAGCAGAGCCCAGCACACCCAGCTGCCCACATTACCTGTCTGGTAATGCTGATAGCTAGGAGCTGTACATTCAATAATTCAACTACTAAACAATTAATACATGCACTGCTTGTCAGGAGTTGGATGCAGGTGATGTACCCAGCAGGACACATCAACTTTGCACCAGACTAGACCTCATCATCATACTTAAGTACTGTTCAGGTGTTTTAAAGGAGAGATTAAGTACTTTTAAACTTCTCCAGAAGTCTTCACAACTGTAGCAATATCACTTGTTATCACAACAACTGCTTGAAAGAAACTGCACTATAAAAGTTTGTTTCTGATCATACACTTGTCTTGAGACATTTTCAATTCTATCTTTACAAAGCCAAAGCAGCTGTACACTACAGGGTCATCCACTGCTGTCAAACAATTGCAAGACTTTGTGTGGACACTGGATCAAGTATACTGTTAACATTGGTGCTACTGTTACCTTTGATGTTACTGTTACCTTTGGTGTTGGTGTTACTGTTGGTGCACATATCAATGCCTTTGCCTGTGCTCTGATTGAGCACAACAAACCCCATGAAATCAGAAGGTGCACTTGTGCTGGGGGGGGGGGGTGTTGCGTGCTTATACATGAAGTGACATGCAGCCTTCGAAAGCCAAACACTGAGAAAAGGGCAAAATGTTATCTTTGAAGTTTAAAAAAAAAATTCACTGGATTGTCTGGAGAGGCCTTCCCTTACCCACTGCAAGCCTCACAATGCGCACATAAGTTGTTTTAGGTTGAATCCAAGTGCTTGAAAACTGAATATTCGAATCCTTAGTTGTGCATTTTATTTATAATATAAATTCATTGTGGCCGGATCTTCTTCACACCCTATTTTGGGGCAGAGATAAAAGCTGGGTGGGTAGTTTGTAGGGAGGGGATGTGAGGGTAGATGTACTAGCATTTATCTAGGGTGGAGATACCTGTTTCACTGGTCCCCATGACCTACACACACTTATTTCTCAATGCCTGTGATTTCCACAGTGGTCCAAGTACAGATGCCTCTCCTTTTGATTTAGAGCATGGGGTCTGAATATTCATTTTCATCTGGCTACCATAACTCCAGTTATCTAGGAAAGTATGTGATACAAAAACACAGTTAAGTGTCACAGGTGTGGTGATCGCTCGGTAAAGAAATAAAAAAATCGCTTGATAAAAATTTGTGAAGTTGAAACGCGTGCATGTGCACACACACACACACAGCTTAAAAAAACTGAAGGAAAATCTTGTCTTTAAATTTAAGGTAGACTAAGCAGCAAGATAAATCATTTCTTTTTGTTCTTACCCTTTGTTATTACTAGCACAAAGGTTTCCCGTATCTTTTTCTGTTTGTGTGCTGTCTGATAAAAGGGTAATGCACAAAACGCTGACTTTTGGTCTTTGCTCAGCTTAGTCAGAGTCCTTTTCCTTACCACAGGCTATGCCTATCTTAAAACAACAGGCTGTAATAATAAATGTTTATCAAAGGGAGAGATTTGTGAAACCGGCACAAATACAACCGCTGAGTACCACTCACTACTCTCTTCAACAGAATCTGAGAACTGTAATGTCAGTTGTATTTTGCATGGGCTTGTTTTTTAGCCCATCACACTGACTTTAACATCTGTCTGAAAAACATTATGGTACAGTTGACAGCTCACCAAACACAGACTGTGAAGTTCCTCACATAAAGGTGAAAGCATGCCATGCACAACAGCCCCATTTCACACAGACTGTTAAGTTCC
>SMGT01010265.1:293844-314824 GCA_004794575.1 Lanistes nyassanus
CTCACATAAAGGTGAAAGCATGCCATGCACAACAGCCCCATTTCACACAGACTGTTAAGTTCCTCACATGAAGGTGAAAGTATGCCATGCACAACAGCCCCATTTCACATGTCTCAGCCATCAAAAGAAAAGCTGGACTGGGTGTTGTATTAAATTAGTTCTACAGAACTTCAGGTGAGGGAAGTGTTCTCAAAGAGTCAAAAGGAGTTCAAAGACTTAACTTTCTTAACTTACGAAGCTGCTACAGGAAGCTGACCATGAAGCCTACAGGAAGGATTCACATACACTGCAACTTCCGAAATTCTTAGGTCTAAAATGATTGCATTATTCAGTGACCTTGGTATAACACAAGCTATTAATCCTATTTTTTACCTTTGCTTGCAAGTTTGAAATGAGCTCCGGCACTGTGATGGTCTGATTGTCAAACTTTAAAAAAACTAAAAAAGAGTTACAGGTGAGCATGAACTAGCCCAATTCATTAATAAAATTAAAAGCACACAAAACTGTTACTGGCCACAAGCCTTTTTCTAACCTATTAAAAACTTTTTTTTCTGCACAGCATTGAACAAAAGGGACCAAAAGAAATTCTCCCACCTTGAACTTGCAATCTTGAAGTTTTAACAGCGTGTTCTGTAAACAGTCTTTGGTGGGATGTGTAACCTTTCACATCTGCATTTTGCAGATAAAAGCATTTTAAGACCTATTTTTTCCTAACTTTATGCACAAAATGATAAGGAGATGGGAGAATGCAAACAACCAAGTCAAAGGAAGTTTCAAGTACACATGTACTACTGACGCAATTGCATGCCTATGGGTCACTGCTTACCAAAACAATGAGAGACTGTTGCCAATTGACAATGTAGGCTAAGATACATTTTTTTCTAGCAAATTCATCAAGTGGTGAAGGAGAAATAAGTGTAGCCACCTGCCAAATAATTTGCCTGCATTTATCTCCCATGTAGTGATGTTTAAATCTAATTATTATCAAAACTGCATAACCACCACTATAGCTACATTTTGAGCCAAAGAATTCTATTTTCCAATGTCTAAACTTACAATGTACATAAACTGTAGTAACTTGGTTTATTTTCTTGTTCTGGATCAATATTAAGGTAGTTTGAGATGAATTTTAGTTTCATAATGGTATCAAGTACATTTGTATGATTCTGTCAGTTGTGTTTCCATCAAAAATTTGTTCCTTTACATATAAATGTACCTTGCTGAAAATTTATTTGAATATTTCACAAAAGTTAATACTGGATATTCAATTAAAGTAACCAAAAATTTTTTCTTGTAAAATTTTAAACCAAAAGAATTTTAAACCATTATTTTACCTTTATAACATCTTTTCCAAAAATGGCAGTCTATGGGACATTCAGGGAAGGCAGGCAGGTGCAGTGAGTGACTTAACTGTTGTTAGTAATAGTATACCAACATTTGACAAACATTTGGTGTACTGAAAGATAAGGGAAGTGACAGAAAGTAGCGTTTTTAAGACTTATATTGACAGTATTACTACTTCACTAGTACTGTTCCTAATATGCATCTATTAATCTATCATGGCTTGACCAACCCAGCACGATGAGCCACAGTTGTGTCTCAGTTCGTATCTCAAGCTAAACCAACACATTGGCTGACTGTATTAGAACCAAGCAGCCAGAAAGCTTGGAACACACTCCTGCTGTCTCCTTCCACTTGGAACCTTGCCACTTTGTCATTCGAGCGATACAAATGGTGGTCAAGGTTGGAAAAATTAGCAAAAGTGATATCCATGATGCAACGAATTTGTAAGCAAAACCAATAAAGAGTCTGTGACTGAAAGCGATGGTGACAATAAACGATATTATGCTCTTCTTTTTGTTGCTAATTGAAGAGAGGTTCAACCACGTTTTTGATGATGAAAATGTGCCTGTCATTGATCGAGCTGCAGTCGCTGTTTGAGCTTGATTTGTTTCCACGTGGTTTGCAGCCAGTGTGGGGTTCTTTTATAATTATTGGCATGTCCTGTACTTTTCACTGCTTTATGCAAACTGGATTTATTAAATAAAACTTTTTTTTTTCATCAGACTTTCAAGGGTTAGTTTTGGTCACTTGCCTGTCACTAAGATGTGTTCGTTGCTTGAGAAGTTGGGGTATTGTAAAAGATTGTAAAGTGACCATGTCAAGACTGGAAACCTGTGTAACAACACAGGAAAATGTAACATTACTTAATTGCCATTATTCAAATTTTTGTTATCTTAAAGTGAGCTGAAGTACTGTCTGTAATTTCACATTTTAAAAAAATGTATGAGCCTGTACAATTATTTAGGGTCAGGAGATGAGTGGTGTCAATTCAAATGGCAACTAAAATATTTATGGCTAAATACAAAGCTTGCAGCATCATTATTGTCCTGATACTGAAAAATAATAAATGTACTTCAAAGTGTTTTCCTTTCTAAAAATATATAGGTTTAGTCTGTTTACATCAAACCAGAAATAATTAAAAATAAACAGTACCCACTGATGTCTTTTCTTTGTCAGACTATAAGGCTTTGTTTCAATATATATATGGTTTTTATTATTTGCAGTGAAAGTAAAAGGATTAAAGTTGATTCATAGGAAACAGCGCTGAGACGTGGCACAGTAGATTAATGAGTGACTATGGCAGCAAACGCCCACTTGTGTCAGCAAAATATATTTATGCCACGAACAAAGTGATATTTGACATGCATTATTTAAATATATAATATGAACTGGTACATTATGCAACACTTCTCCCAACTGCATACACATAGACTAGAGTAGTGATTTACAAGCATGATCTCACAATCAAACGAAGGGGATGGCCTTTGGTAGTTCGAGCCTTTTCTTGATTTTTGGAAAACACTTTCAAAATGCAGTTCGAGAATTTTAAAATGTAGAAGAATAAACTACTAGCAATTCTGTTTGTACCTATAGAGGCTAATGTACACAAACATTAATTTTCATTTCACAGCATATAACCGCAAGCTATCATTTCACTAAACAATGAAAGTCAGAATGTGAATGCCAACGGTTTGGGTGTTTGTTGGAGTGATTCGCCATACATCAGTACAAAAGGACATGTGAGAACTTACTAGAGCAGAAATGGTGGCGAGCGGTGTTTTTCCAGTTTCGCGATAGTATCCCCGCTGCGAAGGTCAGTCGGCTTTGCGCTATCTGCGCAACGGTTGGCAGTGAATTGCTGAGACCATGCTTCACGATGTTCGCATAATAGCCTTTGCCACCATCTTGATTATTAACCGGAAACGTAACAACTTATGGTTTTGAAAATTAATTCTACATGTAAAGGTTCTATGCTGTCTAAAGGCATTGAAACCAATGTATCTCTAACATATTTTGTCTTGTACATACTACATACTACATAACATAATAGATCATCAGAATAATTAAAACTGAGAAGATTTTCTTATGAAAACTCTTTATTGTTTTAACATTCAATAATTATTCTGAAAGTATTACACAATAATTTTTTTCCATTTGAATAATGATCAACATGAAACAGGAAAAAAAAATCACTAAGTAATAGTTATCTCCCTTCCATTGCTCTTTATAAGTGGGAGTGACGTCATTCGCTCTTCCGCCATCTTCGCTTCCTGAAACCTAGTACATGTTTACATTGAGACTGCTGAACACTCTATTTGTTTAGATCGAAGAATTAGGTTTTGCCGATTAAGTGGCAAGTAAGTAACTACATCTGGTTCTGTAGCTTGGACTAGATTTTACAATTTTTGCTCTTATTTTTGATAAGTGAATATGTTTGGTTACATCAAATGACGAAATGTGAAATGACACTTTGACCATCATAATCATGATTTTATTTGCCAAGTCACAACAACAGTAGAATTAACTTTTGATATACATTAGTAAGGTAATGAAGAGCATATTATACAGTGTGTTAGAAAGCTCAAGTGATTTAATTCAAAGAAAAGGATCAATTAAAAATTTAAGACTAGAGCTGCAGCGATGGCAGACGATGCTGTTAGTGTTACTTCTCCGTCTAGTACTACTACTGCTATAGTAGTACAGTAGACTACTTCACTTGTCTTATAGTTATATATGATAGAAGCAGTACAAGACCGAATGAATAGGACCTATAGAGTACTGTATGACACTGAAGGAGTAATATTTAAATCATATGAGGATTTAATGGGGCAGTAAAATTTTATTTTTTTCCTGGACAAACGATTTTATAAATGTTTTCTCTGTCAGTTTATCATGCTTGGTAGGTTAGATCCCATATCATATGCTGATAGTGATACAGACAGTGATAGCAACTGAGCTAAGTGACTGTTAGAAAAAATGTAATGATTCATTTTCAGTTTGTAATAGGCCTATAGTTTTATTGTGCTTTTTGTAGGAATAAAAATAAACACCACCACAGTCTTCGCCTCCATTCCTGCCTTGTCTTACCTTTAGTGTTTTCTGTATTTGTCTATTCCACGTACAGCTTACAGAACTAAGGGAATTAGGAAACTATAAAATGTGCAAAAACTACAGATGAGCATTTTAAAGTAAGGCTTACAAGTCTGATTACTCTTTTTCTAGAATGTTTATTGACAGTTTTGTATGAAGTATGATAGAACTTTTTTGTGACTTATTTAATGTAAGCATTAACTCTTTGAAGTTAGTTCCATAGATGTATGTGAAGCAGTGAGGCTACTTTTGCGTAGCTTCCTGTATAGATGCAGGGTCCCTTCCTTAGTTCCTACCTCAAAAAATAAAAGGGAATAAATTCCTGCATAAGAGTTCAACTGGTCAAAGGGAAGTAACAAGTGAAAACCTGTGTACTAGTCTGGAAGAGTTATTTTTCTGAAGTTGTCTTTGGTTAAAAAAAAATGCATGCCCAGCTGTCTTATTTATTTTGCCAACAAGAATTTTAACATCTGTGCTTCCTTTCTGGAGCATGTTACAGCATCTGGATTTGTCTGGTTACTGTATGCACAGTTGCAGAACCTTTTTCCTTTGGAAACTAAAATTTGTCTAGCCACACGTTTCATGTTTTTCCATTTTGATCTTAGTCTTTCCGCTTGCTGCTATTACAGTTGGGTCTAGTCTGCAAGGTTATACTATCACAGCATCAATAGGGGTTTCTTCAGTGGCTGTAACAGAAGGCTGTTAAGCTGAATTTCTAGCTTATTTAACTCGAGTGACAGATGTGAAGAGACCATCAAGCAAAGCAAAATTGAGATAAACTTCTTGGATAAAGAACGCAAAGCAGAAAAAGGAAACAGTTTAGTTGCTGTCTACTAACGTCTGCTGACCAGTGCTAGGGCTGGTGATTTAGTATGAGCCTCATCGGAAATTCATGTGTGGTAAATCTCTTCTGCTTATCTCAAAAGAAATGTAACGAAAATCGTGTGAGGGTAAGTTGCAAGTGTTAAAAATGAGTGCATGATTTTTTTTTCATGGTTGTGTGCATAAAACTAACAGACTATGCAGCCCTGAAATGTGCAGAACTCTGCTTTTATTTAGCTTTTAGAAGGCTTTCAGCTAGAAACAGAAATGAAGCAATTAAACCTACAGCTATGCACCTGACAGCTTTTTAACCAGCCAATGAGGGACATAGAAATTAAAAGCTGGGATGATGGCTCATGAGCCGAATCATGAGTCAGCAGGAAAGGAAGCCACACAAATTTCCACAATCAGTGGGCCTGTAATTCTGGGTTTTATTAGATTTAGTGCTTTCTTATTCTTAAAGCCTGAGTCCAACAGCCTTATTCCTGTCTGAAAAGGAAGACGTCATCTGGTTTTACTGCTATCAAATCAGTTTTATAGTAGGATTGAAGTAGTGTCATGTCCTTTTTTTTAAATTTAAAAAAAGAGAGAAAAGTGCAGAGAATATTCAAAACTTATTTGTCTTAAAGTTGATGGTAGTGGGATGGTGGAGGAAGTAGACTAAGGCTGTTACACCAATATTCCCTGTGGAAAACAGGTGAGCATAGAACTTACAGTAGGTAGCCATTTCTTGGTGGTACAGATCTGCTGGACTTCCTATTTTGTTTTCTGTGCTGTTGCTTATAGGGCATAATGGAGAACTGTGATTCCTGGGACCTGTTATGAATTGATTTGATGATATACACTAGCCTTCTGCTTCTGGGAACTAAGACATAACTTAGAAGATTTTTTTAATAAAAAGATAATTTACTGGGTCTGCACTCATTACTGTCCCGTGGCATATGTGTATGTTACTGCTTGTAGAAATACATGTATTGCGGACGGCCAGTGCACATTAATCTCCAGTGGTTTGATTTTTAACTGTTTTTTTTAACATGCATATTTCATGTCAGGCCATGGTAGCCAGTCAACTGTTATAACAGTGCTCCTCACAGAGAGAATATATGTGCCTAAGCTGAGATCTGAACCTGTCACAAAAACCAGAGACAAAGGTCAAGAAAAGAGAAAGGGAACAGTAATATCCTTGCATCCCCCATTTTAATGTTGCAAAATTTGATATATTTTTCATGACTGCAATGTGGCTGTATGTTTGATCCCAGCAGCCCTACCCACCCCATCCCTCTTGAAGCGCCAAGTCATAGGAGATGTTTTTTCCTTGGCCACAGCTGAAAGGAAGTTAGCCCAGAAATCAGTTTTACAGGCACCAAGAATGCAAGTGGTGCTACATGCTGCACTTTACACCAGAGGTTCCTGGCATCTGTAAAACTGCCCTTACAAAAACAAAACTTCCCAGTTTTCACCAGGGCTTTTGTCCTGGGTTGCACAAGTGTTCTATCTGCCCTTCTGTTTTGAAAAGCAGTCACCAGGGCCGTTTATGGTAGGCATTATATGGGATGTTTACAAATGAAAATGGTATACAGCTTTCTATACATACCAGCCCTGCGGTTTGTAGCATACATTTACTAGCAGCTGCTATTCCTGTGATTCTTGGTCGCACGTGCATAGCCATTTGAACAGGTCTTCCCCCACCTCCAACAGTGCCATACAACTTTCCGGCCTGGTCACATCCTGTCGTTGTCGCCGCTGTTGCACGGCGTGCACCACTGTGAAGCTCGTCAAGCAGCGTGAGTGGGGGGGGGGGGGTCGCAGGAAGTCCTCCCGCTGCCCCATCTTTCGGGTGGTCTTTCTTAACCTGAGATGTGCACAGGCTTTTTCGTTTTAATGGAGCTTGTAGGCTGCCATTAAGTAATTACCAGATTTTGTGCCAAAGGACCGTTAACAGGTTTGAGTGGCACAATGTCACTGTCATTTTGGCAGCGGCGATCTCAAGAGGATGGCGAACGGGCGTGTGTGGAGGGGGAGGAGCAGCGAAGGGCTGGGTGTATCTTTAGCCCTATGCCTTAGCGGTAGGGTGGAAGAAACATGATTATGGACACTTTTTTTTAAAAAAGAACCCTGAAACGTTTCTGTCATTCCAATACATCCGGAAACCTTGTTTGTTGGCATACGCTGCATGCAGAAATCACGCCGACGATACAGGACCTACAAAATGGTCAATCGAACCGGTGCGAACGACACGAAGTTGTCACGGTGATAAATTTCGAGTAGCCGACACGTCAGAACGCAGTCAAAACTACACAGTCGTGTTTTCTTCCACAAAAAAGGCTGCTATGTCATGTTTCGAAAAAGTACTTAGTCTTTTTTCTTTTTTTTTAAAAATCTAGAAGCACATCGCCACATGGGTTCTGTTTTGTGTCGTGGAGGAATCTTAGACCAGTAAGAACAAGCCGACAAACGTATGCGCGCACGACAGTGTGAGCTGAAAAGCTTTTCGTTTACAGAGCAGGCGATTGGTGTGGGGTGGGGCTAGGGAACAACTGTTTGCTAAAAGGTTTACTCGCTAAAGCTAAATCCCCAGCCTAACTTTTTAAATTAAAAAAAAAAGTTTTCACACATTTTCTTAGGATAATTGGGTTGGTGGTGATTGCATCTGGCGCTCCATTTCTGTAAAGTTGAAAGATCTGGCATCTTGAGCTGAACATGACGGCTGTTTTGAGAACACGGAGATAAAGGGACGCCAGCCTGAGAGTACAGAGCAAAAGCTGTTAGCACACGAACAGGTTTACCCGCACGTTTGACCCGGTCCGCAAAGCAAATTGGCTATCGATGACATTTTCTAGTTTCGAACGTAGGGCTGACTACGCTAAGTTTGTTTTTGGAAAGATTACCTGATTAAGGTCAGGTTTTAACAAAAGAGCGGATAACGAGCGCTCTTGCAACCCAGCCATAGTCTCGAAATTTTGCTTTCTCGCACGCCATTTTACGTCGTTGTTAAGGACTCCCCTGCACACTGACAGTCATGAAATCTTGAGATATCAAGGAGATATGGGGAAAAACTCGACCCATTCCGTTTCGTTAATGGTTAATCGTATGCCATTTGCGGTTGAAGCCGTTTTGGTTGGGTGGTGGTAGGAAATGGACTGAAATACTTTGCATTAAGGCAAGAAGTATGGATTTAAAATAGCTCTTTCTCGTTTTTTTTAAAAAAAAAACACTCCCCACTAATAGCGTTTTACATGTGCTGCGAAGTTCCCAGGTAGACTGGGGCAGGGAAAAATCGCGCCCTAAAAATAAAATCGAGCAGCACGCATTGGAGCCGACGATCAGAACTGAGAGATGTTGCTAGGACCTCAGTGTAAGGCGTGGGAGGCATCTTTCTTTGTGTCTTTTTTTAAAAATGTAAACAAGCCCGGCGTCGGCACGCGTGTTCGTGAACGTCGAAGTTCGTTGGTCTGGAGATAGATGCCAACCAAATGTCTATGATTAAGGGTAATTGTAAGCGGCTCACGGCACATGCTATACACACGGGGAATCTCCTACCCAGTCGACCCCTGCAGCTCTCGCACCTCGCTCGACTTTTCGGCACTTCCCCTGCGAGGACGGTAGCACGCCAGAGCTTCTTCCTCAGCGACGCGGCTTTTGTGAGATCTTTTCGCGACCGAACGTTCGGCTTTGCGGGAAGAGCTGTCGGTGTACTTGTGGGTGTATCGACTGCGTAATGGTCTGAAAAGCCTTTCTTGGTAGGACAAACGTGCGTTCTAGATGGGCTAAGCTGGCATGCCGTCGTGCGGCCAACTTGGACATCATTTTTTTCCGTTGACCAAAGACCTCTACCCGATTTCGGACCAGCGCGAGGAACAGATTCGAGATCCCGATGAACTATCTGTCAGCCCTCGCTTGCCACATTTCCAGACACGCTAACCGTCTCGTTTGCTTGCTGCAGAGATGCTGCAGCAACAGCAGGAACTCGCTGGGTCCCGCTTGTGTGTGTCTTGTGTTCTGGCTCCCACGGCACAACACGGTGCGCGGCGTGATGCGTTGCGGCATTTTTGAAGTGCACGTTTTTCTTGCCGTACCTGTTTGGACGGGAGCTTGGGCTGAGCAGACGGCGAGGCCGAAGAAAGAACATCAGGCCGCACAGCTGCTGTGCCCGCCGTTCCAGACAGGAGGCTTTCCGGCCCCCGTTCCTTCCCTAGACTTCCTCCATCGCTGTACCCGACGCTACCGAGGCGATGAACTCTAGTTGTTATCTTGTTTTCGCTCGCCCCTGTGGAAACTGCAGTACTGGAGTAACATCGGCGTTACGTGGATTGAAAACGTTCCAACTACAGTAAATGTTTCCCCAGAGCCAAGGAGTTAAAAACCGGGGCTCCCAATGTCTTATGTTGTGATATGGTTTTCGTATCAGGAAGAATTTTTTCTTGTACCAGAAGAAATGTTTGTCATATTTCAAGGAAGTGCGAACCATTGTGTGTGACTGTAAGGTCACAAGGCTGATAGTTAACTGCTGCCGGTGGCTATCAAGTGTTTGTTGAGGAAGTTCCTTTCACAGAGGATGCTGGCTGCGGCTTTTGTTTTTGTTTGGTTTTTTTTTTGTATGACATCAGCGGCAGATCTTGCTGCGAGTAGTTGAAGCAAAAGTGCAAGTGGACTTCAAGAAGCGAAGCCTGGATTAAGTTTTGTCTCTGTGTGTGGTAAAAAGCG
Source organism: Lanistes nyassanus (assembly GCA_004794575.1). Classification (NCBI taxonomy): domain Eukaryota; kingdom Metazoa; phylum Mollusca; class Gastropoda; order Architaenioglossa; family Ampullariidae; genus Lanistes; species Lanistes nyassanus. Next base: position 303,805 of record SMGT01010265.1, read on the forward strand.
CCATGCTAAGTGTGTAAGCTGGTTTGATAAAATTGTCTGAAATAAACCATGCATAGCTCGGAGTATCCTGATGACTACATAGACATAGTGAATGAAATAAATGATTTCATTGCCTCTTTGGATGGTGTACCCACAGAGGACAGCCAGCATTCCTGTGGTGGTGGCAGCAGCCTTGGATGTATCAGCAGTGGTGGTGGCAGCGGTGGTGGGGGTGGGAGCAGCGGTAGCAGCAGCAGTGACGGTGGCTACGGAGGCAGCAGCACTGCAGCGTCAGGGCGCGGAGGCTTCGAGTACCAAGTACCGCAGGTGACTGTTAGCCAGCACGACAGCTGCTTCAGTCTCGACAGCCTTGAGCACGACTATGAACCGATTGAGAACATTGTGATCGCCACACCCCCACCCACCCCACCCCGCAATCACACTCCTGTGCTGTGGAAGTCGTCTGCAGCCACCAGTGGCAGCTGTGGCGGTGGCGGAGGTCGCAGAATGGCTGACGGGCAGCCCAAACATGTGAAGGCCGTCTACAATTTCAAAGGGGTCAACAATGACGAGGTGAGACTTGAATCGGATCCTGCAAACATACGTTTGTGTTTAGTTTCCGTATCGGTACTTGGGCACCTTTGGCATGGGTGAGAATTTTTTGGGGTTTGGGACGGGTCAGTCATTACAACTAAAAAATAAACTGCATTAAACACAACCCTGTACCTGAGGCTGACTCAACACATGTATTTATCAGAGTTTAGCCTTACATAGGATGTCATTCTTATCAGGCCAAAGTTTTACCCAAGTTTTGTCTATTTTTCTTTGTCCCCACCCCCAAATTTCTTCTTCTTCTTCTTCTTGGTGGTGGTGGTGGTGGTGGTGGAATTGAGTTTAACAAGGAGCAGCTTTGTTTTTATGATTATTGTCGCATTATGATTGTTAGACATGTTTAAGATGAAAAAAAACATATGGGTGATCAGAGGTGACAATTCTTCCTTCTACATACACCCCTTTATAAGATAAAACCATGACAATTCTATGAAAAATAAGACCAGAAAATTTAGAATCTAAGAAGGCTACAGTAAAATCTCCCATATACGACCTCCGACATATGACCCAAAACTTTCCGATGGAGACTATTTACTATATAATCGACCTCCCATTTACAACTCCCTCCTTAACCCTACCACTGACCAACGAAAGTGGCTGGTTTGTGCAGTGTATGACTTTCCCTGGTCGAGAGGAAAAAAGTTAGCAGGCTTCTGTTTGCAAAGATCTTCACTAAGAAACGCGAAATGTCGACCCCAAATCCCCTGAGAAGCGCAGAAGAATTGTTTTAAATCTAGAAAAGAGATTGAAAGTGTTCCTAACAAAGAAGCAACAAAGGGAAGTTGGCAATAAATATTGCATCTGACATCCATTTACGACTTTGCGCCTAGCGGACTGAAGGAGGGTGACGGTTTTGTATAATATACGATGTGTGTTTTTTTTACATTTACCAAATGACAAATAGTTATATCACAGATTTAGTTGTAATTCATTCCTGAAAGTCTCAGGATGAAATTAGATATGATGAGATGAAGTAAGTCTAATGTTTGATAAAACTACATGTTCAGTAATTGAGATGCCAAGAAAACTATTTTAATGTGTAGTTCTTTGGTAAATAAAAAAAAAAAACAGCTTCAAAACACGTTGCAGTTGGCTGCCATGATAACATACGTGCAGATGTGTTTATTTCTCGCCCTATCCATTGTGGTACATGTACCTGCATATTGTACTAACGGTTCAGTGCAACTAGTCCTCCCTTATAAGACCCCTCCATTATAATACCAGATTTGGGGTGGGTTTTTTTGAAGTCATATGTTGGAGGTTTTAGTGTATTTTCTAATGACCTTATGGTTCACAAAAATTTAGGCTTTGAAGGAATTGACTTATGACTCTGTCATCCTTTTCAATGATATTGCATTAAACTGTTGACCAGGTTGAAAAGGGGGTGGGGGAAGGAGAAGGAGCTTACAAAATCACATTTGGGAATCCTGTTTCAGAATATTAGAAAACAAAACTTGTTTCCAGCAGCACACCAGAATAACACACTGCAAGTGGTATTAAACTGATGCTGCTGCAATCTGTGGTGGCAAAGCAATGACTAGAAAGAAATTTGACCTGATATTCTGGAAAATAATGAACTAGATCAGAAGAGATGCCAAATCTGAATTAGTGAATTAATAAAAGTGGCTGGATAGAACTGGGATTACATTTGTAGATTGACTGGTAAATGTGGGACAACTTGTTGAGTCTCAAATTCAAGACATGAAAAAACTGTTAAATGTAATTAGGTATAAAGCAGGGAATGCTATCCTTGTCATTCTTGGTGAGGTCTGTTTAATAGGGGATTGTCAAGGGTAGACATTTTTTAAAAGGAAGTAAATGCTATGCTGAGAAAATATTTCTCGTCTAGACTAGATTTTGGTTTATTCATGCAGTCCTTGTTCTGAATTGCAAGAGCAGACTACTGATCAGTACAAATGCTTAAATTTGTTTACCCAGGCCTTGTTCATGTTCTGAATTGCGTGAACAATTATAAACAGTTAAGTTGCTGAAGCTTGTATTTTGCACCGACTGCAGCTCATCTGATGAGCGTAAGAGTAACATGGAAGATGAGTAACGTAACAAGCTCTTGCCTTGTTAATAAAATCATGTGACTGATAACATTCTGATTACCTAGTTAGGCCTACTCTTTAAAAATGTAGTCAGAAATTGCCTGCCTGTTTCTGGCTTGTTCCTCCTTTTTGAGACCTTGTGTGTTCTGGCACTAATTTGTCAGGTAATTCCCAAGCCCAGGGAGATAGGGGCCATTGGCAATGCACTTTCCTGTCTGTTATCTCTCTACTTAAAAGAGAGCTGATGAGTGAGCGATTAGAGGTCCTACTGAGCTTCCTTCTGTATCTCTCTGCACAGTGTTTCTCCAGCACTCTTCCTTGCCTTTTAGCCCAGTTCTTCCCGCTTTTGATGTTTAAAAAGGCTTTCACAGATCCTTGTTCATTTCTAGTTAGAACTGTCATTTTATTACATAGGTTTTTTTTTGTATTATGTGTACATGGCTTACTGTGTTGGGACAGGTGTGGGCTTATTTTAGCAGAATTGTAAAATTGGAGACAATCATTGATAACTCTATTCCTTCTAAAAGTGAAAAAAAAAAGATTTTTTTTAAAAAGGGGTTATGGGGGATGGGCATGTATGTACAGGTTTTTGAAGGGTTTTCAGGTCTAGGTCTTCATTAAGTCTTTTGATGGAGACAGGTTATACCAGAAATGTCACTTGACAAACAGTGGAAGATTTATCTACACATCTAAAAATTTTGTTGCTTTAAATGGTATACCATAGGATAGCAGGCAGAAGCCATTATTCAACAGGTTAGGTTGTATTTTTAATCCATCTCTCTTCCCTTTTCCTGTTTTGTGCATCCGCAACATTTAAGAGACTAGAGGCATGCAAAAAATATTTTATTTAGGACCATGATATAAAAGTCTACTTTTTTAAGAACAAATAACCTTGGATCTCCTATTGTGACGTGTTTCACTTTCATTCCTTTGCCAAAGAAAATGAGTGCACACAGCTAACAGTAACATTTTGTAGTGGAGAAGTTGATTCAAATTTTTATTTGCACATACTCTTAGTAACTTGAAGTTATATAAAATATTGTGAGCTATTTCTGTTTGGGGAAAAACTGTTCTATTTTCTAAAAAATAACGGACACTTCTAGGTTAAATCTGTATAATCTTTCATCGTAAGTTTGGTGAGGTCATTTCTTCTTTAGGGAGGGATTCTGAGTTTCAGTAACATGCAGCTTTGGTCTTAACTGATGGCAAGGTTTCGATTTGGTTGTTTATGCAGTGGTCCTTTACTCATTTGCTCACTGTTCAACTATTTCATCTCTCTTGCCATGCTGACATTATCTTTTTGTCAGTAGAGCTAAAGTGGTATAGGTGATGTTTAACCAGTTGTGCTTTGCATCTCACACAACATCCTCCACCTTTCTTGTCATAAATCTTTCTGGCCTTCCCCCCCCCACCCTCCCTAGTTTCCTGAGCAGGTGGCTACATGAACTGTGCTGTCGATTGAGGCACCCACTATAGATAGCAATGAAACCCCAATAGATACAAACAGATAGAAGCAGCACAGACTGCACAGTTTTGCTATCAGCTGTCTTGCAGGAAGTTGCTCTTTTTTGGCTGGCAATCAACTTAGGTGCTTTGCTGAGTGTGTGGCTTCCAGGTTCAGATGAAAGTTAAGAAAATACAGGACACTTATGTATTCACTGTGATAGAGGAAATTAACCATCCTCTCCCAAAGGAAGATACCAATCTCTCCTACCTGTTCCATTCCTGATCGCCTTCCTCCTCCCATCCACAGAAATAGGTTTACTGGGTTGAATTCATAGACATTAACTTTGTCAAGGGTTGGGGCAACTTCTTAGCCAAAAAATCCTTGGTCTTGGGCATGTGTTTCTTCAGTGTCAGGATTTCCACCTCTTTCCAACTTTTCCGCACCACAGGTCCATTTTCAGCCTGTCTAGTTTTAACATCATGAATGCTTCAGTCAGCAACACCGGGTTCATCATGTTCATCATGTATGATCTAATGGTAGAGATTTGTTTGGTGCTTGTTTGAAGTACCTTTCATGCTTCCTCCTGCTCTGGAGGCAGTCTTTCCACTTTTAGCATTAGTTTATGAGGCAGCTTGGCTATGGATCCCATCTGTCGTGGGGGACCCTGATCTGCTGTTCTCTTTGTTCCTTTGGAAGTTTGGTGTACCACAGCTGGCATGTTCTTAAAGAGGTACTGCAAAAGAGCTAGACTAGTGATCTGTATCAGAATATTTAGGAACCGGTGGCTACAGTAGAAAGGTAATGCAACCAGCCTGAACCCTCCTTTCTATTTTCCCCTCTTCCCTCCCGTTGAATTTCTTACCATACCTTGATTACTTCAGTAACCTGGTAATATTTGGTTTGTGATGATGCACTTTTTTGGCCGTCTGGAGCATCTGATGTGCTTTTTTAAAAAGAATCATTTGATTCAGCAGAAAAGCTGGCCATGTGTTTTGCCCCTTTTTGTTTAGTTACAATGTTTGTTTTTTTTTAATAAAGAGGACCATTTTCTGATCTTATGTTTCGAGTTATGGCTTTTTCCTAAACACACTGTTTTGTAATAATTAAGAAGTAAGCTTCACATGACAAACAAACCATCTTTTAATAACTTCTAACTCAGTCTAAGATTTTTTTCTTGATAGTCTTCTTTGTAATGCGTACAGGATTCAGTTTGTTCTTATAAACTTCACATTCCAGCATAGGAAACCTTGATACCTTGTGACTTTAGCTTGCATGTTCCTGTAAATTGAAACAAGATTTGTCTCTTGCAGCTGTGTTTCTCCAAAGGGGACATTGTGACTGTCACTCAGGTGGTTGATGGGGGTTGGTGGGAGGGTACTCTCAATGGGAAGACAGGATGGTTTCCTAGCAACTACGTGAAAGAAGTCAAAGCAGGTAAACCACATGTTTCAGTTGGAATCTTCCTATTAATTAGAACATTTATATAGACGAAGAGGTTTGGTAGTCTTTGCTTGTGGAAGCTAAATAGTAAAATATTAATAAATATTAAATACTGAATAACTGAAAGGATTTTTGCAGGTTGAAATTGCTACAATCCCTCTCTCCTCACGCCCTTACCATTTATAACTAAGCATGAGCACCATAGATTCAAAATGAAAATACTTGTGTGAACATGCATCTGTGCATGTATATGTGTATGGGCTGTGTGCATGCATGTGTGTGCACCCATGCACACTGACATGCAAGCGTGCTGTGAATGCTTCAGTATAGGGACTCTGCATATTTATTTTATAACATTTAATTGCAACAGTTCAATGAGTGCTTACCAGACTGAAGTTTGATTTAAGTTTTGAAAATCCCAAAGCAAAAAATGCTAAAGTGTTAGTGAAATGGTCAGTGTAAGATAACAGATTTGTCCAAACCAGGCACACTGTAATAATAACATGATGTAACACCAGTCGCTAATTTGAAGGGGATATATATATATATAGCTTGATAATATCACCAAAATTCTGTGAAATGAAGAAAACTTCATTCAGAGTGTGCTACTGTTTGAAATGTAACACCCAAGGTTATCTGGGATGGCCGACATTTGCTAGGATAGGACTAGGAGGCTGGATAAGATAGTCTGGCTATGCTAGTTTGGGAGGGAAAAACATCTATGGCTTTTACACCTAGCAGAGAAAACTGTTTCCAGAGCTAGTTTGTTGGCAGCATCCTGGCTTTTTTCCTGCGGGGGTGGGGGGTGGGGGGGGGGAGATATGAATGATCTGTAAGTTGTTAGTACCAAAATTAGTACTTGTAGTAGTACTAATAGTATTTATTTAGCCCTTGTACTGTTAGTTTCCAAGACAGTTTTTGATGAGTTCCTTACCACTAGCCCTTACTACTTGTTCTTGTCTCTTGTTTTAAAAAAGCAATGCCATTTCAAACTGACTTTTACTTAAAACTGTCAATCGAATCCAAACGTGAGTAGCTTCCCCTGAGTCAGAGCAGGCAGTTGTGGTTATTGCTATTTTAAGATTTGCTTTTAGCAAGATTATCAAGATCTTTAGAAATTAGAGCATTCAGTTGCATGCTGCAGGTTGAAAATGAGTGAATTGTTAATGCATAATATGGGCTAAATATACATACAGTAAACAACCGGAACAAAACTCACCTGAAACATAAGTTTCGAATGTGCAGATGTAGAAACCTGTTATAGCAATATTACAGAGTGTGAAATGCTTATTTTTATACATTGATTTTCAAAATGTGTATTGTAAGCAGAAATCCACTACTTGTTGCATATGATTGTCAGATATAGGTTTGAAGAGTGCAAAAGGAGCGGATGTTCAGGTCTACAAACGTGAAAGTATGCAGCTTTACCACAATGTGGTGAGAAATATTTTTAAGCAGTTTGCTCTCCACCTCCTTTGTGGTCTCTTTTGTGATAAGCTTATTATTTAAAGATTTTTAAAAATTTATTTTGGACCACTTTTATGTTATAAATATTTTCTCATAGAAGTGTGGGGATGCAAGTATAGAGAAATGTGCACACTGTCCTCCCTTACTTGTACACTTATACTTTGGTAGCTTATCCTCATGCTGAATATCTCCCTTCTTGTCTTCCTCTCACCCCCTCCCCTCCCCTGCACATGCAGTTGCTTCTTTACATGCACATGCATGCTGTACATAATAGTTAATACCCTCAATACATTATATTTGCTAGTGTGTATGTATGCACGCACTTGTTTCCTTACAGCTCTCTCTTTTCCATCTCCTGCACACATGCATGTCTACTGATTTATATATATATATACACACACGTCCACTTACATTATACATGCATGCATGAACTCACCTGTTCCCAGAAATATCTGTGCACTCATACAGTTCTGTCACACCTCTCACCTGTTTTGGGTTTTTTTTTCATTCTCTCTCTCAGCACCTGCCCCACCAGTAATGTTTTCAAGCTCAAGTTCTGCGCAATGTGTGAAATGTCTGTGTTGCAGGTGTTGAAAAATGTGATAGAAACAGAAAGAATGCACGTGTCAGAAATGAGCAAAGTTTTACAGAACTACTTCAGGCCTATACAGGCAAGTGGAATGTAAGTGTCATTTTTGTTTCTTCCTCCTACCCACCCACCCCCACAACCCCCTGTATTCTGGTGAGCCTTAACAGCTGACTTTGTGCCAGGGAGCTAGCTGTTGAGACTTTATATATGGGCTAGTGAAAGAAGTAACAAATTGGGCACGAATTTCTAAAGCAGGATGTGAGCAGTATGGCAATGGAGGAGTGGCACATCTTAGGAGTGAAAGTTTTGTGAGCAGATCCATCTGAGATCCATTTGGATGAATGGATTTTAAACTGTTTTTAATAAGGTTGGCATAAACAGGGCAGTACCAGTGATAACATTTAAATATAGGCATTATTATAGACATTAAAGTTATTTTACATTTTTAATATGATTGGGATGGAAAGTACGCAAGTAAAAACTGCTCAGAGATATGTTCATTTGGCTGATCAGTGACCCTAACCCCTCCCCTAATAAAATCCTGACCTAGCTCTAAAACCCAAACTCTTATCCTTGAACTCTAATGCTTCACTTTTAACTCTGACTCCTGACACAAAGCTCTATGCACAATGACCAGAGAAGCTAGAACATAGTAAAACAGTAATAATGGTAGAGGTTGCAAGAAGATAGTAAACTTTTATTCCCATCGTATATCAGTTCTTTGAAATATTTTTTTCTGCCTTTGAGTGTCAGTTCTTTGCTGTGATATTCCTGTCACCCCTCTGCATAATGGAACCGCTGTTTTCAGAAAAAAGAGCAAACCCAGAGTTAAATATAACTGATGTGAGCTTGGATAGCTATTTTTCTAACTTAAGTGATGAAAAAAACTGACAGGGAGAGCTGTTTCTTGACTGTCCTACTCACCCCTGTCCCCACCAGTACACATGCAATATATATGATTAGATGTGTTCATATACTTCATGTTGTGTTTGATTAGATTTATTTCCCTTTAAGAAGAAGCTAGAGGAACAGGGATGATGAAACTTTATGACTGAAGTGGTAGTGCAGAAACAGAAACATGTCTTTAACAGCAACAACAACAAATCCTGTTTGTTCTGACCTTAAAATGTGTGGAATATGCCAGCTTGAACTGCCTGTTCATTAACCAGTCAGATGTATGAATGCACAATACTACCAGGACTCTATCTCAAGAAACGCTATTTTCTAATATGTCTATTTAATAAATTTAAATTTTGCTTAAAAGAGAAGCACAGGGAAAAACTTAATTGGCTTTAAAGGTAACTAGAATTTAAATCTGTTCCAACTTTTAGACTAATATTATGTAAACACTATAAACACTGAAATTTTTTTTTTGATATTTCATGCATTTCCTCAACTCTGAATGTACAAAATGCTTATAATTGTGATTTCCCAGGGCCAGAATTTTTTTTAATGTCTGCAACTAGTACAAATCATTTTAATAGTGGTTGCAGGTTAAGTATCTAAGAAAGTACATGCCAAAACGGGCTGCTGATTAAAATTTATTATTTTGCTTACTGAGATTTGTCACAAGTTTGACTTGTTGGGTTTTTTTCAAACTTGAGCCACATCTTTTAGTGATGATTTAATTTTTTTTCTTAGGGGTGGACAGTGAGTTAATAAAGCAACAAGTGAATCCTAACTTATTTTATATTGCATATCCCTGTTAAAAGTCATTTATATTTTGACGTTTCAAGGTGCAACCATTACTGCACACTTTAAAATATCATATCTCAAGAACCAGTGTATATATTTGTGTTTACATCAAATTTATTTGTTTTTCTTGTATTTTTGTAGTGCTTTTCATGTGCTAGGAAAATTTGGCTGTGACTACCTTCTACGATGTGTACATCATTAAATAAATTGGATACCATCTATGGAGAGATTTGCATATGCGATATATGCCCGTATGCATCCAGATGACTTCTGCAGATTTTAATTTTATTTATTATTTTGCAGATTAACACCTGCTGAGTACAATCTTTTGATAGGAAATTTAGAAGAAATCATCAGCTTTCAACAGTCTTTCTTGGCTGCCTTAGAGGAGTGTGAAAAGTGAGTATCAGATTTCAGAAACTGTTCACAACAAAATCTGGGTATCTTAGTTTGAAATTTGTTTTCTCTGCACTACCTGTAGAATTGGGTTTTGGAAATAATTTATACATGTTTTTGTAGCTCCTGTATTATAATTAAGAGAAAAATCGACAGTCCTGTTCCTATTAAAAACCTGTCATAAAATTGCAAACTCCTAACAGCAATTAAAAAAAATATAGCTAACCATCAGTCCAGAAGTAGAGCGATTGTGTCCCTTTAGCTTAGGAATATCCAACTTCCAAATACCAAATGCACATCATGGGATCAGGCATATTCAGGCATGTGATCATTTTAGTTAAAAGGTGCTGTTTTTGCTGTCCAAAATTCTCATTTTTAGTATAGCAGGTTAGCTGTGCTGGGCTTCATTATGGGAACCTGGTACACAAATCATCAAGCAATAACACTATGCCCATGTCATAAGATTAAAAATATCACAATAACCCTACAAACTGGTTAGACTAACATGCCACCAACCAGTCAAATCACAATCACCAAAGGTTGACAAGTATGTGTGCATAAAATTTGCAACTATAGATTTGCCAAACAGCATATCCAGAAAGACATTGTTTGCATTTGCTGGAGGAGAATGTGTGCTTGGTGTAAGAAACATTTTCTGGTCAAGCTTTTGGGATGGATGTCAGTAGACTAAACAGGAAATGTTTTATTGCTGGGATTGAAGAGATTTGCTTTATATCCATCTTCTGTCTAAAAGTCGAATTGCACCTTCTGCTTGTTTGCAGGCTTCCTCTTTCTCAGCGACGAGTAGGAGGCCTGTTCATGCAGTATGCTGAACGGTTAAAAGAACTGTACCTTATGTACTGTGCCAATCATCCCCGAGCCGTTTCTGTCCTACAGACTCACAGGTAAGATATCTTTCTCTTTTGCTGCTTCTGCTTTCACGGACCTGGTAAAAGTTTTGTGTCTTTGTTATAGAAACAGTTGCAAAAAAGCATAGGATTTCGTAGGATTGAAAGCCAACACCATAAAGCCCATGTGATCACAGAGACAAAACTGAGAAATGAATCTTACATTCAACATGCATCCACAATTTTTTTAAGCTGGTCGAGGATTTGCAGCACTGTCTTTCGATTTAGTTAAAAGCAAACCAGAAAAGCACCGCAAGTCAAATGCAAGTCACAGCATAGCCATTTAAGGATTAAACAGACTTGGAATAGCAGTTTGGCAGCGTGCAAATTAAAGCAAAAGTAAATGTAATTTTTAAAAAAGCTCTGGTGACTGCAGATTGTAAATTGTATATGGTTTAGGAACTACATAATAGGATTATAAAATGTTTAAAAATAT
>SMGT01010265.1:314995-331647 GCA_004794575.1 Lanistes nyassanus
TACGACAGTTCATGGAGAACCTAGGATGCCCAGCACCAGGTACCAACCAACTGACCACACACATGTCCAAGCCTTTCACTCGCCTCGACCGCTACCCAAGCCTTCTCAAGGAGCTGGAACGACATATAGAGGTTTGCAGTCGATTTGCATTCTTGCTTGTCGTGAACCTGAAGATGAGGAGGTTGGAGAACAGTGGCTGAGAATGAGGAGTGGGTTGAGGTGGGGGCATTGTCGAGAGCACGGCACTTGGTGTTTCTGAGCTCATGTCGTGTGTGTGTGTGTGTGTGTGTACGTGCATGTTGGCAGTCATTATCATGTGGTTGTGCGTTTTAGCTTGTCTGGGCCATTGAAAAGGTAGTTGTTTATGACAGCATTGTGTATCTGTATGCATGCATATGTTTGTGTGTGTGTAGATAAAATGTAATTTTAATGTTGCTAATGGGATGGAGGAATAATAGGGACTAACTTGGAAAGGGGGATTTCTGTTAGTGGAGTGCTTTGTTTATGAGCTTGTTCCCAACCAGGCGGCTGGGTCAAATTCAAGTGTAAAGAGGGATGAGATAGGAGTCTATCCAGAGTTCACGAGCGGGAGGTTTTGGCATGTTGCAGGAAAGCCACCCAGACAGAGGGGACACACAGCGAGCCATCTCAGTCTACAGAGAGATTGCAGTAAGTACACTCTGCGCACTATAAAATGGGTTTTTTTTGGTGATGACAGTTCTTGGTTACTTTGAAGTCGGCATTGCCTAAACACAGAAACATGGCTGAACATGCCACTTAGATTTGCCAAGAATCAGAAATGCATGAAGTCAAGCAAACCCTAACAATTTTGTTAAGTTATGGATGCAATATGTCCGATGGTGACACTCAAGTAAGAGCAAATAACTCGCTGTACGCCTACTGTTGTATTTGATGTGAGACTGTCTACATGCCTTCCATTATGGTGTATCTGATGTCACTTTCTGTATAATAGTATTATACTGTGGCTGGTGGTGGTGTCTGAGGTTAAATCACAAAATCCAAGATAATTTTCTATTCCACATCTCTTGTGTTAAAGCAAGAACTTAATGGTTGTACGCATTTTGTCAGTCTTTTTCACAACACCGCCTAGCTTTTTGTTTTTTCCTTTGCATTTACTTTATTTACTTTTTTTTGAAGGGTGAGTGCAGTAAACACAAATAAAAACTTTGTATCTGTTTGCTCATATTGGCATTTTACTCTTCTGTGAATTCACAAATTTCCAGGCAAAGTCCCCCCACCCCAAAAAGAAAGCATGTCGACCACCAGAGTGAGAGAGTTGCATCCATACTGTGTACATGCTTTCTGTACTAGTGGTTAGCTGCTGAATGCAGTGGAAATTCTCTGCTGGTTTTATGGCATAGAGGGGGTGGTAGCTGGTTTGCTTCCCCTTACCTTGAGTCATTATCCCTTCATTCCCAGAGTGCAATGCTTGGTCAAAGTAATTACTGTGTACATTATTTTGTTATTATTGATTTGATGTTTTCTGTTAACAGAATTCTTGTATGGAGATCCGCAAGTTGAAGGAAATGGAGTATGAAATCCTCACAAGCAGCATACGAGGATGGGAGGGGGAGGTGTGTCAAAACTATGGCTTTATGTGTGGCTGGGGGAGAGAGAGAGAAAGTGCTCATGAACATGCCTACACACATGGGGATGGGGGGAGGGAGTGTTAATCTCATGCAATTGCAAGAGTGTACATGTGTATTTACAAATGGTGGTGATGGCATTGCTGGTTAAAAAAGGGGTTGGGGAAAAGGGGAAGGAATATTTATAAAAGACATTTTTTTGACATCTTTCGTTGTTCATGTGGGATTGAAAATAAATTTATTGTTGGTACACTTGTCAGAACATCCATGACTCGCTCATAGCAAGGCAGACAGACCAATGTAAATACAGACCTCTGAAACCAAATCTTCGTTGATGTGAGTGAAACAGTGAACATAGCCCATCATCACAGCACTGCACAGATGTAATGCATATGCATTATGGTATTTTTTTTTTAAAGGATTTGATATATTTTCTGACTTACTGTTGTTTCCTGTTTGGTATTTTTTTTAAACACCAGGACATCCGGCAGCTGGGAGAAGTCACACACCTGTCTCAGGTTAAAGTGCACACCCAAACAGGAGAAAAATACGAACGAATTTTCGTCCTCTTTTCCTCATCTCTTGTTATGCTGTCGATGAGTCCTCGATTATCTAGTTATCAGTATGAGGTGAGAACAAGTGTTAACATGCTTAAGATGTTTGCATGATTACAGTTTTTTTTTTAAAAGTTTAATTACATTTTGAGTGAGTGACTAAGTGATATTTGGGGTCACTGCAGCATCCAACAAACTAATTTATGCAGTAAGAGGGTCACTGTAGCATCCAACAAATGTATGCAGTAAGAGGGTCACTGCAGCATCGGACAAGCTAATTTATGCAGTAAGAGGGTCACTGCAGCATCTGACAAGTTAATTTATGCAGTAAGAGGGTCACTGCAGCATCCGACAAGCTAATTTATGCAGTAAGAGGGTCACTGCAGCATCCGACAAGCTAATTTATGCAGTAAGGGGGTTGCTGCAGCATCCGACAAGCTAATTTATGCAGTAAGAGGGTCACTGCAGCATCCGACAAGCTAATTTATGCAGTAAGAGGGTCACTGCAGCATCCGACAAGCTAATTTATGCAGTAAGAGGGTCACTGCAGCATCTGACAAGCTAATTTATGCAGTAAGAGGGCCGATGCAGCATCCAACAAGCTAATTTATGCAGTAAGAGGGTCGCTGCAGCATCCGACAAGCTAATTTATGCAGTAAGGGGGTCACTGCAGCATCTGACAAATTTTGCAGTAAGAGGGTCACTGCAGAGGCGTTTAAATCTCCGGGGAAGAGGTGAATGAGTCTGCACAATATTTTAACTTCAGGATACAATCTTTGGCCATTGCTGAATTCAAACCTGCAATCTTGACATGCAAGTCCAATGCTTTACCCATGAGTTGTACAGTTCCCCCCCCCCCAATACTGAGTGAGTGAGCAAGCAAGAAATTTTGTGCATTGATGTCAGAGGAGCAAATTTTGCCAAACCTGGTCAAGTAAAAATATGGCCATGTTTGGCAAAGTAGAATCCAAATTTGCCTGGTGAAAAAATGCTTTTAGAGCAACTGATTACCATAGCATGCTTTGAACATATGCGTGTATTACATGTGCTTTACATATCCTAGCAGTTTACAGCATGCTTTTGTGGATTATTCCAGGGGAAGCTACCAATCAGCGGAATGACGGCAAACAAGTGTGAAGATGCGGAAAAATATCCCAATGGGTTTGAAATATCAGGTCACTGGACTGAAGTTTTATAAATTATCCTAAATGGTGGTTGCTTTAGATTGTTTGTATATGTGCATGTATGGTGCTACATGGGTGAAATTTGTTCCTTGCTTTGGTATAAATCCTTTTTTTTTCTGAGATCCTAAGGAGACATTTCCTTATTTTCAAGTTAAAAACAGAACTAGGCTGAGCTAAATTAAATGATAGATGACAGACAATCGACAGTTTCGGGGCATTACCCCTTCATCAGGACAGCACAGAGATAAACAGATGAAGGCATAGACAGAAAACCCAGGCACTTAGCTGGGTGAAGCGGAGAGAGGTGAAAAGTCTGGTGTGGTGAAAAACTGGTTTAGGTGTGTACTTTTAATTGCAACTTTCTAAACAGTTTTTAGAACAATTTTGGCGGGAAAGCAGATGGCCATGTGGTTAGGGTTCGAGCCTCTAAACTTGAGGGCACTGGTGTGTAATTTGTGCACTGCTGCACAATTTTCCCAGTTCACCCAGCCGAGAATGGGTACCTGACCCACAGGTGAGGGAAGGTAAGGCAGCGAGGGATTGGAGATGGGCACCACTTTCACAGTGCTGGCCTACAGAAAATGGTTGCCTCCTACACTTCTAATCGCTATGACCCTGTACCACCTCCAGTCGGACGCACTCGCACGAATGCACACCCCGACAGCAAATTGACTACACCAATGTTTATTGCTAAAAATATACTAAGCAATGGCACGGCTGTTCAACTAAACGCTACTTCTCAACGCTACACCTAATCTTGATAGTCTAGTGGCTTTCTCTTGGACCTGTCTCTACTTTTAAAATTCGAACATCGCCTCGAGCGGAGGAGGGGGAGGGTCGTATGCTGGGTACTGATACTTTCTGGCCACCTCCAGGAACACCTCAAGCAGCACCTCCTTCCACCAGCCAGCTTCAATCCGAGACCGCAGCGTTTCCTTCTGTTCAGGCGATACGACACACATGTCCACCAGCCAGTTCAGGTGTTCTTGTGCCAACTGTTCGGGCAGCGTTCTGACGGTCTCCATCTTTTAACTATTTCTCCATTAGAGGCGTACGATGGAAGGCAACTCTGTAGCTCACCCTCCAACTGTGCCCCTCTGTCTTCTGCCTTGGGTCCTCTGTTGTCAAGACTTTCTAAGTCCCATGGCCATTGAAAGTATAGCCCTGCGCCTGGGCGCAAGACCGAACAAGCTTCCCTCGCCTGTAGCTGTCTCCCCCTCTCTTGATCTCCAATCTGAATTCCTCTTCTTGCTCAACCCTCGGGTTCCACTTTTTATTTCTCCTATTCCAGCGCCCTCTACATCACCTGATCTATCCTCCCCACGTGCCTCTCTCCCTGTAAACAGCATCACGTGCATGTTTACTCATGAACTGGTGACAGACAGCCGGAGCACTGTTTTGGTTTCTCGAGTTCCCAAGTTCACCTCCCGGTCACTTCTGGTACAATCGTGCTTGGCTTGTCATCTAGCTGTCACCTGCTGTCCCTGACTCTTGGACCAGCATGGAGGTTAGTTAAACTCCCCCTTCCCCAGTACGTATTGTTCTCTGGGAGAGCACGAAATTTACTTCTTTGAACTAAGCGAACTACCCTCCGGTTTAAACTGAGTGAACAAGGCTAGTTTTACCCGCCAGCTCTCAATTT
The DNA here is from genome assembly GCA_004794575.1 of Lanistes nyassanus. NCBI lineage: Eukaryota > Metazoa > Mollusca > Gastropoda > Architaenioglossa > Ampullariidae > Lanistes > Lanistes nyassanus. Next base: position 319,983 of record SMGT01010265.1, read on the forward strand.
CGTTACAGACCCCAATCCTCTATGACCTAAAACAGATCATTGGATGACCTTTGACCTTTCAAACAATTTTTTTGAATTAATGTTTGCTTTTATAAGGATAACTTAGGTTTAGCTTCTTTCGTTTGGTGTTTTAGATACTTTCTGGAGAAAATACTTTCTTTTGTATGCAGCAGTCATTGAAAAAATTCTTTTTGTGGTTAGCAAATACTGCTTTGGTTGGCCTAGATTGTGGGACTGTATTTTGTCTGGATGTGTAGGGCCAATGATTGAGATGGTGATGTGGGACTGCGTTTAGGAACTGCATTTTGTCTGGATGCCTTAGGCCAATGATTGAGAAGATGGTGATGTGGGACTGCGTTTAGGAACTGTATTTTGTCTGCATGCCTAGGGCCAATGATTGAGAAAATGGTGGTGACATGTGGGACCAAGATGGAGGTAACAGCCTGGCTGGAGGTACTTAGGTGCACATCCAGGCAGCCTGTCAACCCAGTTTCTGTTTCTGTCAAGCCACAGAGTTTACAGGTGAGGCCATGTGCCTTCTTGCAGTTTTTGAGCGAAGTGCAGGTGGATTGAGTCTCAGCTGAGAATAAGCGTGAACTGTGAACTGAAATGGTCTGAAAAGTTAACACACTCAAATGTCTGTCAGCTTAGTGTAGCATGGTTTTGTTTGCCGGATATTTTTACTTTTAAAAAAATTCAGCCAGAGATGATGGAAATTAAACCGTATATTTAAACCTTCATCGTCGTTTTGTCTGGCAGATCTCCTCATCACAGCCCAGCATCAGCACGATCTCGCAGGCCAAGACTGCTCAGATATCTCACACCATGACCCTGCCACCAATCCCCAGACCCACCTCCGTGTGGTCTCTGACCTGCCTCAGGCCAGCGCCACCTCTCCGTCCCACACTCATGTGTAGGGATGACGTCATGAAGAGTCCTCGCACCAGCCGCAAGTCAACGCAAAGGCGAAAACCTGGTCAGTATCTTACAAGTATGGAGATAGTGTTTAGTTGTTTTAACTAAATCATTTTCTTAATGATGAAGAGAGGTTATAATGTTAACACAGTGAAACCATATGAAGTGTCCAACAATCTTTACTCATGCTTGTATGATTTTAAGTGATTTTGAAAAATTACGATGAGACCACAGATGAAACAAACTTCACATCTCATTTAGAATGCAATTTTTAAAAAAAAGTTCTTCCTGAATAATTCTGTAAATTTATTTTTGGGTTTGCAGCTTCTTATAAATATCACCGAATAATTGTGACCAAAAAGTCCCCTGCAAGTTCATCGTAAAAATCAATTGGTAGCTTATATTGATAAACTCATAACAGATTTTCAGATCAGCTAAAGATGTTTTAAAAAATCTTTCTTCATAGTAAAAGCTCTTCTCTTTTGCAACACCACACTCAGTTCTCAGCAGCTATATACCTTTGACCGAGGGTCAATCCCAAAGGTGACCATTTGCAGTCATTAGTAATGTAACTAAGGGGAGATTACTGTAGAGAGGTTTATTTGAGGTCATCAATTTCTTCTCTTTACTCGGTAAAGTTTTCTGTGCAGTTACTGTATAAAATTTGTAACATTGATCAAAAACATTTTTCCAATATGTTTACAAGCAAAAAGCTCAGACATTCTAGGAATCCTTATGGTAAGATGTCATGGTAGTCATTATGTCTTTCAGATGTAGCCTCCTGCCAGTTACATGAGCAGCAAAGTGTTGAGACATTGTGTTCTGTTCTTTGTACTCAGTTATTTCTAAAGTGTACTAGGACACCAATTTTGGTTCAGGGTTCTGGTAGAATCATGGTAGGTCTTCTCACTATGAGTTTAGTTGGTAAATGCCGCACCTAAAGAAGCTTTTCTTTCTTTGTCATAGATTTTTATAAAAATGTCTTATCGTGTTTGTTGTCCCTGGTGTTTTATGCCAAGTAAGCAACTAAAGGTATCTGGAGGCAAGTAGCTGGCTTTTGTAAACAGCAGTCACATGAGGAGATGTAACAGGGATGAGATCTGAACCCATGACCCACAGTTCTTACTGTCTTGATGACAGGCATCAATCGCCCTAATAATGTTTGCATATGCAATGCGGATGAGAAAGCAAGGAAAGGGTGTGTGAATGAGTGCTTGAGGGTGTGTGAATGAGTGCTTGAGGGTGTGTGAATGAGTGCTTGCGTGTGTGCTGTAACAGTTTAGTTCTGCAATTTTTAGAGCTTTTTATGGTTTTATCACATGCAGTGCGAACATACTCTGGGGATGAAAGCGACTGGCAGCGCAGTGGGTTTTTTAAAAGTGTTTTTCTGTGTTGTTTTGAGACTGTTCAACTTTTTATTTTTCTTATATTTATTTTTTTTTGATGTTGTTTCTCTGCCCCCATCCATGCCTGAATTTTTTTTTCTGTTGTGCACCCATTTGTTGATGGTTCACTTGAGTGCTGTGTGGAGTATCTTTGTAGATCAGTGTTGATGGTTTACTTTCTGTGTTATTTTACTTTATTTTGGCTTTAGGCAGAAGTTAAGTTTAGATATCCTCATAGGGCAGCTGGACAATAGACACTCCAAAGTCTGACAGAATAGTTAAAAAAATAACAACAGTATTTTTGAAGAATTTTAGACTCGTATCGGTATTCTCTTGCATCTTTATTTCTGTGTAGGAGAGAGGTGCAGCACTGAGGATTTATTGATACAAAAAATTGTAAGAAGTGGAAATACTCATATAGGGAGAACACCTGGATGCTTTGTGTTTATGGGTGGCAAGATGTTTTATATTAAAAACCCAGTGAAGTCAGCTCATGCATTTTCTTATTCAAATATGATATTAACAAGATGGGCCATGTTCTCTTAGAAGCATGAAATGGAAATTTTTGTGTCATGCAATCCAACTCTTTTAAAATGCTTTATCATAAGTGTGAACTTCCCCCATCTTCCTCCATTGCTAAATTCATGCTCTATGAAACATTAGCAGCAGGTCACTAGAAAGGGATTTTGACGCTCATTCTAATTGATGAGGTTCTGCAGTTATGTTATTGTAATGTGTCATGTTGTGTTCAGGTCTTATCAAACCAAAATTGTCCTCGCATGAGATTTTCCCCCCCGAGTCCTTATGGTGTTGACACTGTGAATGTCATTCCCTTGCAAGATTTTCATCAAAAGACTTTTTTTTAAATCGTGGCATGAGTGTTCTCCACATTAGAAAAAAATTTAATGATTCTGTGTATGCCTGTTGCTCATAAGGTCGTCTGAGAATTCTTTTTCTTCTGCTGAGGGTGTGTTTGCAGTCCTGTGCACACTGATGCTGGTTGTGTAAGATTCTTGTCAGTGTGTGTAGAACTGCAAGAACATCCGTGTCCCAAACATGATTTGCCTTCAGTCAATGCAAAACCTCCTGCTAGTGTTTAGCTGTGCTGTTAAATCAGATCTGTAAACTTGATGGATTCTCAAAATTCATGCTGGCATTGAACTGTGATGTTCAAAGCAGATCTGTAATTTGTGAACGATGAGTGTGAAGTACTTCCTCAGAGTGTTGAGTGTTTTTAAAAACAGTTTCTTTGCTCTTCATGGTCTGTTCTAAATGTTCAGAAACTGTCCTGTTCTATAGGCAGAACTGATCAAATAAAAACCTTTGATTTTACTGAGATTGCAGCATTGTTAGAGAGAGCTTTCTTCAGAAACCTTGGGCTTTACAAATTTTTAAATAACGTTTTTCAAATTTCATGATGTGTAAATAACCATGAAGCCCAAACCCCTGTTTCATGTTTCCTGGCAATCCCTTTGTTTGCAGTGACGTACAACGAAGATGCTTTCATCTTGCAAGTCATAGAGGCCTACTGTAACAGCGCCAAGACAAGACACACAGTCAATTCTTGTGAGTATCTGATGCATTGGACATTCCCAATCTTACTCTGAAATACATCATCACCTTCACCACTGTCACAATCATCATCATTACCACCACTGCCACCACCACTTGTACATATGCATTTTCTGATGTCTAAATATTATTTCGTCATCTGATAGATTGTTTCCCCTTGGTCCCTCAGTAATTTTTGAGACATCCATTTTCATGCTCTTCTCATTCTATTTTTCATACAGAAGCAATTTCATTGCCAGTCATGTTACATCCCTAATGCTAGCTTCCCTTTTCACATTTGCAGAACCTAGCTTTCAGTCGCTTCATCTGTGAAGTTCTTCCTGCAGCGCATTCTCATTCTGTTTTGTTGCAGTTTTGTTGTTTTCTTATTTGCTTGCTGTGCACTTCCTGGAAACCTCTGCTTGACATTTAGAAGGGGCTGACATAGTTATGTCTTTTGCATTAGGGAGGTGGACACAGCTGCAAAAAAAAGTGGCCTCGGCCCTTTTTCTCTTTGGCTTTTTTTTTACCTTGGATCTCTGTGGGTATTAAATCAAAAAAACAAATAGAAAAGAGTAGGGCTAATGGGTCTGAGTGTGTGCCTGTATGTGCGTGAGAGAGGAAGGAGGGAAGAGAGTATTTTTAATCATTTTCAAAGGCCATGTCAGAGCCAGTTCTGTATAATATCTCCAAGCACTACGGTGTTTTCTAGTATTTCCTTTGCTAGTTTCAAGATTTCAGTTCTTCATTTGTTGTGTGGGCTGAAGTGTATGAGGTGGCAACAATATGTGTAAATCTGCATGTGATGCTGCAAGTAAGCATACATAGGTTTATGTGCTGTTCAGTTGGGACAGCAGCATCTTTATCAGAACAAAGTCTCATGCAGATCAGGCCATAAATGGTGACATGTTCATGTGCAAACATATGCATAAATACATTTAAACGTCCCTTGGGTAGAATCATAATTCATGCATATTCACATAGATGCAGGCACATGAACACACACACACACACACACACACTACACAATATTGTCATGTATTCACACAGTTTATTTGTTTTGCAAAATTGTTAAATTCTGGCTTGGCAGCAGGGAAGTCCTTATAAGATTGTTTTACAGAGTAGCATCCCTTGCAGTGGGTCACAGTGCTGCATTATTGTGGAGCGACCTATACTGTTTTTATTCATGGAATTCTATTCCTTCCTTTCTTGTTTGGACTTGGTGACACTCAGAGGTAGCACAAGCTGTAAGATGAAGGAGAACCAGTCCTGGTCGTGTGCTTGAGGCAAGAGAGGGTAGGGTGTCCCAGACTAAATGGGAAGCGGGAGTGGTTGAGGGAGTATTTTCCTTGTGTGTTTGTGCCAGCATTTATCCATTAATAATACTCTTTGGTCTAGTGATGTTTTTTTTTAAAGTTGTTAGTTTGCTGGTGGACTAACCTGGACATGAGGACTATGGGATGAATAGGCCAGTTTTAGTTGAAGAGACTTTTTTTTAATCTTTTTGTTTGCCTTTCTTCCCCTGCCCACCACAGCCAAGTCTGAAGCCTTTTTCTTGGCCTTTCACCTTAATTGCTTTATGGAATGTTGAGGGTACACTCAGTGCTCTGCACAAACATCAGAACTACAAGTGGTACTCAGCGCTACCTTCAGATATAAGATGAGTGGGAAGGCAGTTGTATATCTCTTGCACATTTCGGATATAAGGCATGTCTGCTTTAAGTTCAGGTGTGAAATGTATTTTAATGCACAACATTGTTTTAGGTAAGATAACGGTGGAACCCAGAAAAAAGACAAAAGGAGAAAAAGGTAGGATCTGCACGGAGTGTAGGAGTTTGCCGATGTAACAACTTTTTTGGCTGCTCGCTACTTTTATTGCATAGAACATAGTTTCTAATGAATAGACTGTGGTCTAGGACATTGCACGAACCAGCATGGTGACTGTGTTATTATCATTAGTTTTAGCAGAATATTTATATGTAGTTTATTACATCAGAATTTTTTTTTTCACCTATGTGTTGGAGAGCAGGCTTGAAGGGGCAGAGCAGTAGTCACTGCAGGTGAGATGTGGATCAGACCCAAAGATGGTGACCTCATTTCAGATGTACGTGAAAGAAATTTAGCTGTTTTTCCTGTTTTTCTGTCCTTCGGATTGCAGAGATACAGAGCTGTAGAGTGAGATAAAAGCAAACCCATGACTGGGATAAACAAAATAATATTAACTTTGCTCCAGTGCCACACACACCCAAACCACACAGATCTACAGGACATGCTGTAGGCGTTCTGTTACAGAGAAATAGTAGGATGACTGCCAGCACAGCTTCCAAACAGTAAGCCTGGAATTCAAGAAGTTGAAAAGAAAATTAACTATCGGTGCTTTTTCACCTCCCTCTGACCCCCAGAAGTTGTGTATCAAATTTTGATGAAATCAGATCATAGGTGAGTCATGCCCAGGGAGGCTGAGTAGTGTTGGGATGTGCATGTGGGAAGAATGGAAACTGTTGCTGTTGGTGCAGGGCTATTTTGGATGTTGGACTTCTGGAAGTTCTTTATTATAAGTGCAACTTCACCTTGCCATGGAGTTAAGTGTCTGTGTGGTTGTTTTTTTTAAATATAATTTTCTTCTCCTTGTATTTAATTTGGAGATGTGTGTTAATTTTCTTTGCATGGAACAGCTGTCAGAACTTTTTTTTTAGTGGTTTAATTTTGCTTCAGTTGTCACCACCACCCCTTCCCCTGACCAGAAAAAAAAGCAACTGCACCTGTTGTTTCCCACAGTGTTTTTCCAATTCAAAGATGTTTCCCCCATATTTTGATGTTTCTTCATAAAATGTGTTACATTTTTATGGAATCATTTTGGGTTTACAGCTCTAACATCGTATCAGATTAGTAGATATTGGTTTTGCTGCTTTTTAGATTTTACAAATAGAGATCTGATGTTTCCCCTGTTGTTTTAGACAAGGGTGCAAAAAACCATTAGTTTCTTCGCCTGTCTGCTTAGGTTCATTTTAATACTTAAAAAGCATTTCAGCAGATGAATAAATAGCTGTTGATTGTAAAGATATAATTTGATTTCTGAACTCGGTGACCACAATGTGATCTGCTTATAGGCACTGTGTAAATCAAATGCTGCAGTGTTACTGTTAGCAACAGAAGAAAATGAATGCTCAGGATAGAGTGTGCTTGACTCCTGTTTCACAAAGTGAATGTCTTGAGTCAGTAATAAGGCAATTCTGCCACCCCATAGTAGTTAGTGAATGTCCTGGTCCTTCCTCAGAGACCATTTTTAAAGCCAAGCTTTTTAGGGTAAAAAGTTCATTGACCTGCATTTTTATTGGCTTGCAGGCAGATACATAGTTTTGATGTTTTATTACATATTGCATCCAAACTAGCTGAATAACTCACAAAACTCCTAGCGTGGTTAGCCACATTTTACCCAGCCACTACCCCCACCCCAAGAAACAATAAACTGAAAAGGAGGATGGTATGCGAAATTCTCAGAGAGCGCATGCTAACTGCAGAAGAGCATTTTGCATCGTAGGGCATTTTGGTATGTGTATGCTTGTGTGTGTACAATATATATATATATAATGGTGCATGGTTTAAGAGAAAGATCGTGTAACCTTATCTGTATTGTACAACATTTTTGTTGTGAGATTTACCTCAGTTCATTCGGGCTTGCCTATGTTTTGTTTTCTTTACTGCATTTTGCTGTTTTGTTGAAATCCATTCCTCCCAAATGATAATTATACAGAAATTTTCTTCTTTTTTTTTTTAAAAAAAGTCATCAATGTTGTAACTTTAACATACCAACAGTCACTGGAGATGACATGGTACATGTTGTAAATTTCCCCCCATCCCTGTGCAAGCAGAATGGGCTGTGTTTTTCATGATTTCTTTCTTCTCTTTCTCCTTGCCTGCCTGCCACCTGAACTGGACCTGGATAAACCCTCTGGACTTACCCTCTGGATTAACCCTCTGGATTAACCCTATGGATTAACCCTCTGGTTTGCAGTGGATCTCTCCAAACTAAGGCTCAGTGACAGTTCCAATTCAGGGTCTGATGGAACATGTTACAATGAACTGGGTTCCCCAGAGCTTGAAGACTACCCATTTCTCCAGGGACGGCCAGTTATGGGTCCTTTTTGCTGTGCCACATTTCCGCTAGCTCGTGGCTTGGCACGCACCATTAAGAGACTGTGAAATGCAAGAAAGTCAAAAGAACTTTTTTTCCTCCAGATTTTACTTAAAGGGTCACAGGTACTTGCATTTAAAAAAATATTCTGGGAGTCATAGTAGCCCACACTTTTTTTTAAAAAAAAGGATGAGTAAAATTGAGTGTTGGACTAAATTTCTGTGAACATTGGCCTTTACCTACCTACACCATAGACATGAATACACCTGCACCAAGGTTGGTGTGTGTGTGTGTGTATATATATAAGTGAGAGTCCACCAAATGCACTGAATGTGCAGACTGGATAAAGTTGACATATCTGAGTGTTGCATTCTGATGTTCAAAAGGAAACACGCAATTTCTGAACAAGATTCCAGGCATCTTTTTTGCACCCAGTTTTTTAGTGTTGGAAACTGAAATCAGTGATTGTGGGGTAGGGCTGGATTGTGTGAGCGTTCATATATGCAACCTCTGGTCATGAGAGAAGACATAAGGCCTTGTTGGCACTGTTTTATGATCACCTTTACATGTGGAGAGGAGATACAGGTATGCATGCAACCCAACCCAGGTAAGAACAAAGTTGTGGCATACATTTTGGTACTGGCTGTTCATTGTATTCTGCAAGTATTTCCACATATCGTTGTTGCCTCTTGGTGTTAATACTTACTGGCTGGCTTCACAGCCATGCCGTGCTGACTTTGTGGGAACAGATTTACAATTTTTCCTATTGAACTGCATTTCAGAACTTATTTCTTGTTAATCTTTTTATGTTTTTTCCTGACATTTTGATCATTGTCGTCATCACATTCTTTCTTCATCTAAAATATTTTCAGAGGCTTAGACACTTTGTCCTCTGCGTACAGCTTCACCACACCTTTGAATGGCTTCAACTTCCTTTGTCTCATTAGGAAAATGTCCTTTGACAAGGAAGATTTTCTTTTTGATACCTTTCCTGAAAGCAGATAGCAAGGAAGACATTAGATAAATTTAAAATCCCCTCAGTGAATATGAGTATGCACTCATGTGTTCATGCCAGGACATTGGTGCCCTGTACTGGCATGATCACAACGGTGTAAGCAGACCGTTAAGTTTGACTTCTGCTTCAGTCTTGGCCTCGGCAACTTGTACATAATGCCACACCACCAACTGGTTCTGGCCTGTCTGGCCTGCACCATCTTACACCTCATGGGGACATCTAATCATCACCTACATTCTTCCTGTGGATATACACCAACGTTTTTTCTTTTCTTCAGTTTCCATGCTGTTAACTTTCCTCCTTGACGGTTCTGCTGGAAGTGCAGGCCCACACATGTGGACCTCAAAAGGGGCAGCTTCAATACAGTGTACATGACTGCAGCATTATGACTAGATCTGAGACTGAGCTCTCTGCGTTGAGGGGTCTCCTGATGTGTGATCTGTTTCTGTTTGTGCCACCCCCACCCCCCCAACCATAAGAGTCATCATGACCAAACCATCAGAAGTTTGAATTCTTTTGCAGCAGTGTCCTTGGGTTGCTGCTGTAAGTTCTATTGTGATGGTTGTTTGTTCATAACTGTCTAAAATTTTAAGCAATATCACCCTCAGTTCATTCAGCACAAAAACTATTTTACACCGTGGTGAGGATGATGTCAATGACAGAAATGAAACCCTTTATAATGTCATTTTGATCAGTAGCTATATGAGAGACCAAAGCAGAATGGTTAGTTCGTCCACTTGTTTGCATTAACCATACCTGTACTGCGTGGGGACATGTCTTTAAGCACATGGAGCAAACCTTTGGTTTCATGCTTTATAAAATTATTATTAATTATTATACATATTACTTATTTGCCATATGACAGGCAAACACTGATGCAACACATACAATGTTTGTTTTTAAATTATCAAGAGTAAAACAGAAGTTAGTCTCAACCTGCTTAGTGAAAGTTTCAGATATGTTTAATAGCAGTTTGATAAATAAAGAAGAGAGCTAGCGAGGGGGTTTAGGGCAGTTTGATAATTAAAGAGGGGAGCTAGCGAGGGGGGTGAGGGGTGGGGCCTTCTGATTAGTGTTACTATTTGCTGTAGACTTGTAGACACCAGTATGACCTTGATCTACTAGAACTGATGTTGAATAAAAACAATAATTGCATCAGATGCTAGTCATTGAAGAAAACATTTTAAACAATACCAATTTTTTTACAGTTGGTTTTTTCTAAGATAAAAGTTATGATAAAGAGTGCTTCTCATCCCCACACATTCTTGTCAAACCATTTCTTCAGATAATTGTTCATTTTCTCAAGAAATCTACAGCTTCTGTGCTGGATTTTATTTTTTTTAAGCTTGTAAAGAAGAAAAAAATTGGAAAGTATTATTTAAATAATTATAGTTTATGACTAAATCCACAATTAAAAGCAATCTCAGGAAGAGACATCTGTATTGTGAATAGAAAAGCCATGCCAAAAAAAAAAGAAAGAAAGATTGAGCACAGAAAACTTTCTTTGAGGAGATTCTGTCAGAGTAGGGAGACCATTGACAGCAAGAGGCAGTGTGTGCGTGTGCATGCATGTGTAGGCATACGTTGTAGGTAAGTTTGTGCATGAATAAATGCCTGGTTAGCTGAGGGATGGAGAGAAAGTGAAAGGAGTTTGTAAAAATGATCTGTTACATATCTTTGCCCTCTTCTGGGTTCTCTCTATGTGCAGACTGTGGATAAAACTATCAGAAACTGTGATCATTTTGTTGTGATTTGTGTTAGCTTTGATATTATTCCTTAACCTGTGTTGGGCATGTTGGAATTGTTAGATTTCACTACATCGTACATGGATTCTGCTTCTTGTAAATAATCCAATGTGAAAGAAAATGGGCATGTGTGTGTTCCGTAAAAACTTATTGTGTCTGTGTGTGTGTGTGTGTGAGCAACATCACATTGTTACTGATGGGTCAGTGGGAGTAGTTAATATTTATTGATATCTGCATGGAATAGGATGCTTGTTGCCAGTGAATAAAAGCTGTGCTCAGTCACAGGACATTACTCAGCAAATACTCTGCAAGGTAGGTGTTGTGCCAACAAAATTCAGCAGTTCATTCAGTGAATCTCAGTTGCACTGGCCATAAGTTGTTGAGTTTGCTCTGTAATTAAGCATAGCCCATATAAACAGAGAATGTGTGTGTGTACTTGAGATTTATATAGCTATTTGCAGTTCTCTTGCAGAAGACAAATCTACGGCCTTTAGGTAGTACAAATTCGTGTACAAGTTTCGTTAGTTTTCAGACTACTGAGCATAACCAGCGGATTGATAGAGTAGCTTGCTAAAAGCTGGTCTGAATGTTGACTCTATCAAGTAAATTTATAATTTGTATCAAGAAGGGTAGACAACCTTTTTTGATGAAATAGTTAATCTTGTGGTCTTTGAACAGTCCTAATGGTGGGAATTTCTTTTTAAAAGAAGCATTGTTACATGACACACGGCATAAAGTACGACCTGCAGTGTTCTGGGGGCTGAACTGTTGAAACTGATCGTTAGTTATGTTTAGGGAACCCTTGGCAAATGTCGCAAGGCAAAAGATGTAGTTTACAGTCATGTGTGTGGCTGTCATTTCTCACAGCCAAAGCTACAAGGCAAAAGATGTAGAGTTTACAGTCATGTGTGTGGCTGTC
>SMGT01010265.1:331729-350940 GCA_004794575.1 Lanistes nyassanus
ATTTCTCACAGCCAAAGCTACAAGGCAAAAGATGTAGTTTACAGTCATGTGTGTGGCTGTCATTTCTCACAGCCAAAGCTGCAAGGCAAAAGATGTAGAGTTTACAGTCATGTGTGTGGCTGTCATTTCTCACAGCCAAAGCTGCAAGGCAAAAGATCCACAGCATCTTATAGCATCTGGGACTATTTTATGCTGCATATTTCTGCTGTAGAAACCTCATCTACAGTCTTGAGTTTGCGTTGCAAGTAAATAGTAACACCAAGGGAAGGGAACATTGGTTCTAGATAAATTCTTCTTTTGAAAATGAACTCTTTTCACACTGTAATACACCATGTTTATATTTAGACTGTTGGGGGAAGAATATTTACCTGTGTACAAATATTGTTCTTTGCTTTCGTTCAGCATGCATGAAAATCTACCCAAGCTAACACATGTGTAAAGATATAGAAGATGAATTGAAATGGGCTGTTTCCTGTCTTACACTTCAAAGACCTGTACAGTTTATTGACCACAATGAGGCAATGGAAATAAAGTGCATATGTATTTCAAATGTTACAGTTATGAGAGTTGCATGTGAAAGTTGTGGGAGAAAAACTTATTATTTTCATTTTTATTTGGTCTGTGACTGTGTTAAACAGGAATGCTTTTAAAAATAAACAACCTTTTTTGTAACTTGCATGAATTTTGGATAGGCATTTGTCTGTCACCTATGTACTGTTCACTCCTTGCCTCATTTAATTTGTGGGCAGAGAAAAAAGGAAGGCTGCAGAACTCTCCCCCTCTCTGTGCACATGCACACACATTTATCTTCCACACACACGCACACACTCATCCACCTCCCACACTCATTCCATCCCAGGTTGTGAAAGTTCATGGTGATGAGGTTATTCATCTAACCGATGAAATGGGTTTGTGCGGGTGATGTCTGTACTAGACTAGTCTTCGATGCCGTTAATAACAGTTCTAAGCCATTTACAGCCAGATCTCTTTGCCTGTCTTGGTAAGTGAGTGACTGAGTGTGATTGTGTCTGTATACATTTGTGTGTGTGTGGCTGTTCTAACCGATGCATTGTTGCATGTTTTTGTTATCAGGGTAGCACTAGATAATTCCTGTGTCCCTAGCATGCTTGATCAGTGTCTGTGTTCAGTGTTTCTTTTAGAAAGCCACGTGGAAATACTTAAGTTTGCTTTTTTTGTTTTGGTATCATTGTTCTTGTTTATTTTATCTATATTTTTAGTAGTGATCAGTTGAAGTAGTATTTTAGATGTACGACAAAGGACTGATCCCAAGCTGGGGAAAATAGGGTCCATTCTGTGATATTTTTGCCCTGCATTATTTCTGTATTGTCGGGAAAACTTTGGTGTCTGATTGTAAGAAGAAATGGATATGCTTCTGTGTGTTTATGATGGGGGTGATCTTACTTTACTGTGTAACAGGGTAGTTGGTGATCTCAGCATCACCGTTTCCGAGGCTGTTTTTATGCTTCCTGTTGCAGATGTCTGCCTGTGCCTTGTTGCCATGCCTATGCTACTTCTTAATGATGGCTTGTGCTTTGCAATGTTCACGATCAGACTCATCATTATTATTATTATTTTGCTAACTGATCAGAGACTCGCATATTTTCCCTTCAGTGTGTCATACTCCATATCATTCATAAAGATCATAATAATGACAGATGCATGAATTATGTGGTTTTTTTTGTAAAAATATTGTTCACATGCCCATTGGCATGAGCCTGTTTAGATTCTGTTACTGTTTGTTAGGGGGTGGGGGTGGGGTTAACCTTTAAAAGTCACCATAATTATACTACATGGAGAACAATCTACAGTCCTCAGAAGTTTTTTTTTTTTTTTTTGAGGAGCTAGGGTGTACAATTTATTACATATTGTAGGCAGTAGACTCCATCTGCTCAGTAACTTGTACAAAATGTTAACAGATTGAAAGTCTCCCTGCAGAACTTGCAGCTTGTGTTGATAAACATTTTCATGATTGGTTTATGACAGTCATTCTTTACTGCTCCAGGTAGAAAGGGGGGTGGGGGAGATTAATTTGTAAGTTGGGGGAAAAAGTTGGAAAATCGGTTATAATTCTTATCTTTGGGTTAGAATCTTCTATTTTACATGGAAAATTTACTGTGAACACAACTTTCTTGGCACTGACAGTTTCCTTGTCTGAGGAAAGCCACAGAAGTCTAAAATGTCATTTTGCCTTGCTCAGCAGTAAATACTTCTTTGATAGTCTAAATACCCATTGGTGCGTAGCTGCAGTTGGTCAGATTCTGTGTAGGTCAGTGTCATGCGACTGTGGCAGAGCAGGCACATAAACTACTTAATACAATCATTTTTGCTTATGCCTGTTGTAATGGATCAAGTACTCGAACAAAAGTTCATGGAAATTTGCTGAGGGAATGGAAAGAATGAGCTGGGGTGGGTGGGTGGGGTTGAGGAGCTATGTCCATCAGGTAAAGTGTGTTTTATAGTAGCTGATGCAGCAGTACTTGGTTATTGAAAGTCTAGGATACAGTTGTAATTCTAGTCCTGGCTAGCTGAGACTACACCCTTGAGCATTTTTAATAAGTGGAAAATCATTTATGACCAGAGAATACTTACAGAAGGCTAACGCTAACTAAGGAATTGTACTCTTTAACTGTCTCTAATCATAAAGGTTTTTTCCTCAATTTTGTCCAAGATTTCCTGTTTCTTTATCAACAGCTTGGAAAAGAAAACTTTCTATTCTGAGATTGTAGTTTGCAGCTAAGTTCATCTCAGTTGCTACGAAAGAATATATTAAATGTCAGCATCTGCATAATGCTTTATTTTGTGTTATTGCTTCACAGTTCCGTGATGTACATGCATTTTCCTTTTTCTGCCCTGTTGGATTTGATGTTGTTTGGTTGCTGATGGCTTCACTTCTTTCTGTTTGTGGCTCCCGTCAGCTGTTTTAAGCAATCCCAACTTTATCATTGCTGAAGAGGAGAAGATTTTTGATGATTCAGAAAACCAGGAAGAAAAGTAAGTGCTTCTGTTCTTCTGTTGTCAGGCGTTGTAGTATTAAGTGTGCCAGTTATCAGATACGTCAGTCAAGCAGTACAGTCAGCTGCATAATGCAAGGTTGTTGTCTAGCTACATGACAAGTTACTCAGCTGTGTAGGCGACACAGAATATGCAGTTGTCCCTGGTAGAAGTTTTGTTGGTGTACTGACAGCTGAGCAAGCAGGTTCACAGATACAGGTTGTGTTTGTGTGCATGCACATTCATGCATGTGTTTGTGTGAGAGGGAAAAAACCAAGAAACAGATGGGAAATGTGGGACACTTCACCTTCCCCAATGATTCTGTACCACTGCCAAAGAATTGCCTGGTTGCCCTAACTAGTTTCCAGATGAAACTTACACTAGTTAAATACCTACTGATTGACATACTTTAGAGTGTGAATTCATCTTTTCAACCAAAGTGCACTTTGGGCAAGCTGCACACAAGATAAGGGCACAGTCAGAAAAGTAGGGTGCAACTCTTGCTGTAATTGTGGGTTTGACAATGTCAAAGGATGTCAAGGAACTAAATGAAAGGTCCTTAGCCATTTTGCTAATTCTCAGGTATATTCCATGTAGACAATAGTGGTTTGCCATTCTTTCAGTGTCTGGCCCACTGCAGCTTACCATCAGTTTGCATAGGAAAATATTGGATGTATTTGCCACAAGCACTATCCTTGAGCTAACCAACAAAGTAAATTTTGAAAAAAGCCTTTGCCACTTGCGGTTACATACAGCACATCATCTTCAGACTTCTTTTCTGTGCAAACCATGAACAGCCAAAGAAAAAATGATTATGTCTATTCTCATCTTTGTAGGGAAAACCCTCAAATATTCCTCCAAAAACCTAGTTTCTTGCACATTGGTCTTGTTTGTTTTTCAGTAAGCTTTTGAAGACTTTGCATATAGAAATTTCACACCCTATACCCTAAACAATGCTTGCTACTGTTTACTTAGGAACATTTAGAAATTTGACACTTTACACTGTTTTATTTCCTGACTTTACTACATTTTCAGTAATTTCTTTTCTTACACCCTTCTTTTTGCATGCTGCATTGGATTTCATGGGTGTACGGGAGGGGTGGGGGATGGGGTAGAGAAAGTGAACAAGCATCATTTGAGTGCCTTCATACTTTAGGGTGCAGTCATTTGCTTGTGCATTTTTTAAAAAATTGCGCTTTTATCTAGCATTTATCTAGTGAATGTGACCTACGATGTGCAGAACTCTGGTAGACACGGTGTACTCTCTGAAAGACAGAGTGCGGTTGTTGGAACAGGTATGGCGAAGAGGTCTCTTCCTTTCTGGTTCTAACTCCTTTCTAGGCCTTTCTTTTTCATCTCGTCATCTCTTGGGTATTAGTTTATATAAATAGTTGTTTACTGGGGCCTTTTCACATTGACTAAAAGTGCAAAAGAAATGAGTCTGTCGAGTTGGTAACTGTTGCTGTTTAATGGCGTCTAAATGGTTGACATGTTAGTACATGTACCGAGACCTGCTAGGTTTTTCTAAAAACCATATAAAGGAGGAGTCTTAAAATTGCATATAGCATGAGCATTGGTCCAATAAATAGCATAGCACTATCAACGAGATTTCAGTGGTGTGTTTTAATCCTTATTTTCAAAAGGCCTCATTTTTCTTTTTGTCATGCATCACCTGTTATGGAAATTTGGTCAATAGTGTTTTTTGAAGAAGATTGTCTTCACAACTGATACAGAAAATATGATTATGCTTTGGTCACTTCTGTCAAAGGTATTAGTGAACTAAAGTTCCACTTGTGTTCAGCATTTTAGTATGGCATCCTTCTGATTCTACTGAAGTCGGTCTGTTCATGCTTAGCACCATGACAAATACATGGACAGTGGGGGCTCTCCAAGCATTGCTGATGGCGTTATTTAGCTGTACATGTGGCACAACCCAAGTTATTTTGTTTCCTAAACTTCAGGAACAGAAATGCCTGCGCCATGACTTGGAGGAAGAGCGGCAGGCCAGACTGCGCCTGGAGAGCATTCTTAGGAACTGCAGCCCAGTTGCCTCCCTCAAGCTGGCAGCCTCCACAGCTGGTGCCACCATCAGTCCTGCAGTAGATGCTGTCGGTCGTGACAACACGCCACCCACCTGACATCCACCTCGGCCTCTGCGTCCAGTCATTATCCCCTGTGGACGTTCCGGTCATCACACCACTTGATTGAAAGAACTGTTCCCTGCATAGTGTTCATTTTCATAGGTGTCTTTGGGCTGCCCATTCGCTTTAATTTATGGCTGTAACTTCCCTTTATTTCAGTCTCTGTATAGTTTTTTTTTTTACTCGGACCAGGCATTTTGTTTTGAAGTCCGATCCCCCACTCCTCCCTCCCACACGCATACACACACACCTTTACGATGCCCTGTAGATACCTATTTAAATGAACACAGGGTACAGATGTGTGCCAAAAGTATCGCTGGTGATTCCTACAACTGCACTAACGTACAATCAAATGAGATTTGAGTTTAACATGAACATGACCATTGGAGACAACAGAGGAACATCAACATTGTCAAGGGTGCAGAGGCTAACTGTAAATAAGGTGTCAGGAGAAGTGGAACTTTGTTGGCTTTGTGGAAACCATGAACAAGAACGTACAAGTACCAAAGCAGACTGTTTTGGATGTGACTGTAAGAAAGCTTTGGGGTTTCACTTGCCTTCTAGCAAACTGGAACAGAGCCGATCAGAAGGAAGTTACCTTCAATTGTTCACACCATGGCAGTATGCTGTTCTGTGTAGCAGAACCATCAGTGTGACAAAATAAATGGCACAAGTTTAGTGCAGTTTGTGCCAGGACTGGCCGGCGATTAATGTCCGGAGACTATGTTATGCATTGACATTTCACATTTTTTGTTAAAGCCAGTCTGTTCATAACCTGCGGCACCTTCATAGACCCATTTGCAGTAGATGCTGGGGTACTATCAGGTTACTTGTGTTGATAACAATATTTGGGCTTGTTGTCTTCTGCTCACCATTTCATCCTTGATCCTGTTGGCCTTACATTCTTCTGACAGATCAGCAGCCTTATAAGCCCTTCTGAGCATTCTTCGGCTCCTGCAACACATTTTCCTTCCACCTCTGGTTTTTGGTACTTTTAAATAAGGATTTTCAAGCAGCATGTGACAGTTTATAAGTGGTGATAAGCTCAACCTACATTGTTTAAAGAACATGTTTAAGAACTCCTTGAAAATTATTTTTTGTACATTTTTTAAAAATGAACACTAACCTGGCAAACTGTTTTTAACTATAAAAGCTGCAGCAAGCTTCCACTGGTGGTTTGTGATAGGAGCAACGTGTTATTGTGAACGGTTTAGCCATTACAAGGGTGAAACTGTCCTGAATACAGTTAGATTTCCAAACCTGTGATTGTCCTCACTCAGAATTCTTAAAAATTGAGGGTGTTTTGCTTTCTTGATGATATCAATAACCACTGATAACCACTGACAACCATTGCAAAAGTTTAGGATCACTTGAACTTGCCAACATTCATTTCAGAATTATTTTTAAACAAAAAATTAGCTTACTATAAGAAATTCAAGAATTTGGACAAGACAATTCTATTTACAAAAGACAACAACTTAAACATTTACTGCACGAGTGAGAAACCTGTGCAAGTGTTTCTCATCTCTGGTGAAAATGAATGAATTCTTTTATCAGGTGATCGAAATGAAAATTTTTGGAGTTGGGATCTTGTGATGAACTAAAAACTAAAAAGCAGCAGCCCCTTGGATAGGTCTTTGAAAGGAGAGAACAGCATCAAAATCCTGACTTCATTTTGTGGGAAGGGGATGTGTTCCATAAAATATCCTTCCCATGCCTCCCAACACCAGACCAGTTGACGACTGTGAAACATCCTAGGAAAAAACTCTCTGAATGCTCACAGATAATTTTCTATGGTATAAACCTTATGATCAAAATGTACAAAACTCGCGCTGTAATATCTGCCGAGACAGGCAAACTTTTATTGTCATTTTGACATCTCGAGAGAATACAATCATTGACTGAAAATAAATTACTGCCAATGTGTAATGACTTGGAGTGTGGGAGAGGAGGTTGATAACTGATAAATGAACGGATTATGTACAAAGCAATGCCTGGCAAATACTTCTGGCGGTAACAGCAAGCGAAGATTTGATCAACAGGGCAGAGGAAGGGACTTGAGAAGAACATCGACTAAGACACCAGCAGATAGCGAGAATGGTGGCAGACTGGAGCTCGCATCTTGCTTTACACAGTAAAAAACTAGTCTGGTGGATAAGACTGGTGTGGTTGGAATACAAGGGAAATTTCTTGGTTGGACTGGTCCAACCATCTCGGTGTGAATTCCACCAGCCATGAGATATTATAAGATAGTTTGGTCTGCAAGTCAGCACTTCTGGACTTTTACAAAACTTGCATCCTACTATTAGAGGCATCTACTATTTAATCTCCACACAACCCTGATGCTACAGGTAACATATTACTTAATATGAACCCCCCCCCCCCAGTCATTAAGTTTAACAAAAATGCCTTCAAGTCTTTTCAAGACCTTGCCTGCCAGTGCCGCTTTGTCAATCTGCCCACTGACGAGCAAGCGGTATGCAAGTTTTTGTTGCTTAGCTATAATTTAAATCTCAATAACCCAAGCTTTCTCCCATAGGTCTCATGCATATTTTTGCTTTCTACTGCACACTGCTATGCACAAATAGCTTCACAGCTTGAAAGCCATACAAATTCTTTAAAAAAATATTTGCTTTGTATAACTTACGTTTACTGCTAAAAAGATACACATACCACCCAGCCCCAACCAAGGGGTGAAAAAAGTCTTTTTTTAAAAAAAAAGTCAGCTAAATCACATACTGTCATCATATAAAGCACAATTATGAGTTCATTATCAGTTTCTGCCAGGACAAAGGCAGGCCACATGGACAACACTACAATAAAACTATATGCAATTTCACTTGCCACATCACAGCAGTAGACTTATCCGTCTTCCCTTCCTTTCCCATTGATTCCCAATCTGCGTTAAGACAAAGTCCAGTCTTAGCATTTTATCTCAGATCATCTCTAAGCAAAGCAAGAGTAAGCTGGAACAGATGTGCCTCCTTCCCCCCACCCTCACCATGCATGTATGCAGCAACACACCCACACGCATGCACACACATACAGAGACCTTCAGAGACTAAAATCATGTACAGATTTAACCTTTGCTCCATCCCCAAAACTTGGACTACAGTTCATTATAAGCATGAAAACCAAATGTTTTCCTTCCTCTTATGCTAGAGAGGTGAACAAAGTGCAAGCCAAAGATGGACAAGGAGGTGGCACATATATGGGTATGGATAAAGTGTGCTCCACAACAGCCGCGCCACTGAACCAGACTATCAGCACAGTAAAGCAACTACTGCCTACCAAGAAGACCAAGAACTTGGGGGTGGGTGGGTGGGTTAGATCTTGGCTGTAGCACGTGCACTTCTTTATGTAGCACCCGATTTTTTTTTTAGGCTGGCTGGTTGCTGCGATGAAGCCTTAGTTGCAAAGCACCAAAATGACAAGTAACATGTCTCATGATGCCTCTAGAGCCCCAAATGGACAAAGTTTCCAAAGCCACTACAGTTTTTTCTTGGTGGGGGGGCAGGGGGAGAGAGGTCTACAACTAAAAAATGCCCTTTAAGATCAATCACTTTATCACACTCTTAAAAACCCCAAGCAATTTTTATGTGCATTCTGTAGTCTCTGTTGAACACAACCAAAATATGTTTATGGCAAGCTTCTTCTCTGGCACCAGCTGGTGCCAAAATACAAGAACAATTCACTGTATACTATGACAAGTCCCTTGAGTCAGCATCCCAGGGCCTATGTATGGCACCATAAATGTTTCCACAGTTGTAAACTCTCTGGATACTACTATACTTGTTTTTCATGGCTACATTTCTACTGATGGTACAACTGAGGCATATCATAATGTACACAACTGCTAGTGTCAGAATAAGCTTGCTATGCATACTGTAAAACTTCCCTGCTATGTTCAGTTACTAGTCCTGTCTTTCATCATTAAGCCAGCGCCAAAGAATCCACCAGCTGTCAAAACTTGCAGCAAAAAACTAAGGAGCCAAAGACTGGACCCCAACGTTATTAATAATCTCAAACTGCATACAATTTTATAAACCAATCTTCACTGTTAATATCCATTTTTTTCCACATTAAAAAAAATTAATGCCATTTTTGCAAAAAAGTTACGGACATCTGAACAACTACACATGCACACACAAACCAGCCACATTTTCCAAACTCACTCTGCATTCTGGGTTGCACATTTACCAAAAACAAAAATTATGCAGTTGACCTGTTTTGGGAGGAGGGGGGGGGGAGAAAGGAACCCCAAAAATACTTCTAGTACTATATGGGTACTTAACATTAAACACAAGGTCCGATCACACAGCCATGAAACTGCACTTGCGGTTCTGGCAGCCGATGTCAACTGTTAAACAGGTTTGTTCAAAACGCACACAAAATCTTCCCAGCCATACACAACCCATCTCCAACGTAGGTTGCAGAACACATAATGAAAATGATCAAAGTGCAAAACATTGCATTTTCAGCACAATGCACCCCAACGAGCCCTGCAAATTAGTAACCCCCCAAAATATGACATTCGTGACTAGGGGAACATGGAAGAGAGAATTTGATGCAAATAGTGTTCACAATTTGCACTGAAAAAAAATTCTTGAGGAAGGTGCAAGACAGCATGAAGAACTTGATATAGTATTCATACACTGACACCAAAGACGACTGCATGCAAGAAATAGCAAAGGACTCAACTGATAATGCCTGTATGAGACAGAAGCCGGTATGTGCTGCCACAGAATTCATGTTTGAAACAACAGCACTTGCTCCTGTACAACCTTTCGATTTTTGTTGGGGTAGAGGGGTCTTCAAGTGTTGTCTGTCAACATTTAGCTAGGTTCAGTTCCCTTAATGTCATCAAACTTTCATACTTTAGCACAAAATGTGCACTGCAGTTTCTAATGACTTTTATCACTATAACTTCAAAATGTCACAAACTCATGCTCCTCACCTTCACCCCCCAACCAAACCCCTTTAGATGCTGTACAACTACCCACAAGTCATCATGTTGGTCACTCAAATGTTTCTGTAATTTTAGAGTAAAATAAAAAGTTATTTTTCTTAAGCAAAAGGCATTTAAACAGATGCTGGGAATTACAGTAGATTATGTCAAGTAAACATTACAGCTGGAGGGGGAAAAAGTATGATGCGTTTGAACATGACTTAAGCGTTAGCTATGAAGCAGGCAAGCTCTGTAATGCATAAGGCTGCTGACAGTATTTATTCTGTGCTGGTGAGGAACCAGACCACATATTCTGTTGCAATGGAACAACATACTGGTATTATTATCAATAATTAAAAAATATACTTAAAAGCAGACAGGATGGGCTTAAAAATTACCAGAAAGGGAACTCGATATCACTGTCTTAACTCACTGAATGATTCAAAACATCAAGGAGAGGTTAAAAATTATTGGAAACTGAAAGTTTGTACAGAACAAACCCACAA
This sequence comes from Lanistes nyassanus, assembly GCA_004794575.1. Classification (NCBI taxonomy): domain Eukaryota; kingdom Metazoa; phylum Mollusca; class Gastropoda; order Architaenioglossa; family Ampullariidae; genus Lanistes; species Lanistes nyassanus. The sequence goes on from SMGT01010265.1 coordinate 342,337, forward strand.
AAAGGCCAGATCCACACAGTGAGACATCAGCGTCCAGTGAAACTGAGTGGACATCTTTCCAATTGATCTGCCCAACCTGACCAAGCTACCTGCTGTTTCTCAATGCATACTTAACACAGATTGTTCTTACAAATATGAATGTTATTCTGCAGAATAACAACTTGTTTTATATAAGGGACTTCTTAATAGGCAACGGCTGAGAAAATGAATTAACTTGTTTGGAGTAGTAAAGGAAGGGGGCTGTTCTTGTAAGACAATGGTTTTAAAAATGCACACAAATTGATGAAATATCTGGTCATGGACCTCATGTTCACTTCTCTTTCTTGTGCACAGTTCAACATCTCTCTCATGCTCACGTCAGGGTAGTTTGAAGCACAGGTACTCCCCATGTACACACTCAAGAACTTAATTTAAAGCTTCCAGTACAGTGGTCACAAAATGATGGCAAAGAGTAGAAACTGAATTCTTTTGCATCTGTCCCCAGTGACTTGCCTTCAATCTTCAACACCCCCACCCCCTCCCACCCACTTTTAAAAAGACTGTGGGAAAGCCGAAGCATGATGCCATGATCCACCATTAATACCAAAGCCCGTCCATCAGCCTGGCCTAACTGGGGGAAAAAAGCTTACAAAGCAGACACAATATAATCTTTTAAATATTGGATTAAAAAATTCACTGAAAATTGTTAATCTTAAAAAGGAATCCATCATTATGACTGTGGATTTGTAATGGTGACGCAAAGAAATATCAGTATATTCTCCTGGTTTGAACTACAGCCAATTCTATGCCACATGGTGTACCTTCACACCACGGCTATCATGACTAAAGTTAGTTTAGACCACATGTTCGGTTGATTTTCAGTCACGATGCTCTCCCTCACCAATCACACTTGGATTTTTAATGCAGTTATTTCAATTTCAAATATGAGAAAATGGCAAGTAGTTTTTTTCTTGGGGGGATGGGGGACGGTAAGTGCTGGCGAACAGCTGATCAGCGTTATAATCACAACTGAAAATGTTTGTGCAGTTTGATCTTTCCAAAATGCTAAGGTTGGTTAGATTTAGATCAACTACTTATTATGACAATAGTAGGGCTTTTATTCAACTTTTTATTCTAGCGAGAATGATTTTAACCACTGATGCTTCCCTATTCTCCCACAATCCCTTGATGCCCCCATCCCCAAAGGTTTTAGAGTGTTGTGCTGGAACTAATTAATTTATTTTTAGAAGTATGGCTCCAATTTTGTTAAGATATCACTCATTTAGCTAGGGTTCCTTTTTTCAATCAAGTCACTGAAAAAAGCTCGACAATTTACAGATTCTACAGCACCCAGTAAAAATATGAAATGTCAACCAGACACTACATGTATTAAAATTATATCGTGAGGAATAAGAACAACCAAACAGCTCATGCATGGCTCAAAAACTTTCAGAGAGATGACAACTTTTATGACAAAATTTTGAGCCTTCCTTTGTGACACAACCTAGAAAAACTCTATATGCATGGACACCAGTCGTATGCTAAAAATAAAGCAGATGCCCATGAAAAAGTGACCCCAAAAGTCTATGTCTAAATCTTCCCAAAACGGCATTTGATGTCCAACAATTGTCAAGTGTTTAATGGGTCAAATTTGACTGTCTTCTGTTTTGTTTTAAAACCAATGAGCACTTTTTCATTCTGTTTACATAAAATGAAACAAGATTTCCTAAAAAAAAATTAAAAAATCCAGCCTCTTCCACCATTCTTCAATGTTCAGTCATCATTACATGAAGGTAGAAATGTTCAAATTGTTAAATTCTTCAAAAATCACCCTTCGTCACTTCTGACAGCAAGAGGCTTAATAAGCCAAAACAAATCACTCCTGCATTAATCAGAAAGACCAATCATTAAACAGTTGAATCCAGAAATGACAGGCTTTTCAAAAATGTGCTGTTTCATTACTGCCATCAAACCAGTGCTGAACATACTTAGAAACAGCAGGAGCTATACATGTTTGAAAATAGACCAAATTATAAAACTTTGCCTGTTGGATCCATGAATCTATGTCGGTATGCATGTACAACTCTAGGCTTGATCCCAGGACAGTGATTTACTGAGGACCAGTCATAAGTCATCTCTAGCCCCAAGCGTATAATATCCAGGCTGATAGAATCTCTGAACACCTATGGCTGCACAGCCTGCTTTCATTTTAGCTGTAAGATTGTGGATTTATCAGCCCAGAAATTCTAGCACTAGTTTCGCACTCATCTATCTTTGACTTTTACGCGAGTGAAGGAAGTGCTGACAAGACAAACTATTGGGGAGGAGGGTGGGTGGAGAGAGAGACTGGAGGGAAGCAAATGACACACATGGCTCCTGATGACAGTGACAAACATGGTTATGTAAACTGCACGCGGCCCAAGTATATGGGAAGGGGAAAGACTGGTGGCTGCCATTAAAAGAATCGGCCAGGGACTGCACATCTACTTTGTGCACTGGCAACATTGTCAATGTCATATTTATTGGACACAACTATATCAGAAACTCAAAACCTCTTTCAGTGATGTCCAGTACAAAATCTGTCCATGGTGGTGGGGCAGGTACAATCTTTGAAACGTCCAATATAAAATACATCAAGACAAGTACAGCTAGTCACAGAGAAATACTTTGAGTTCTGCACTGTATGCAAATGAATTGGACACATTCAGACTGCAGCTAGCTTCATGTAGATACTGTGACAATGAAACAAGCTACGATAGCCATAATATGTATCTAAATCTACACGAAATTAACTTTGAGAATCTGCAGGTAACAGAAGCACATTGTCTTCTGCAATGGTGCAACACTTCCACAATGATTCTTCACACCTCACAAGTTTTATTATCACATGTATTCATGCAACTCTTGGTGCCAGATTAGAAACACAGGCACCCACTGTTGAAAGGCATCTGTCACATGGCCCGAAGCAACAGCCAAGATATTTACTAATGTACTACTCCATTCACATCTCACCTTCGGAAACACAAAAAGAGATTTTCTGCATCTAAAGCCTAGGATTGACTAGATGCGGGAGGATGTGCACATGCATTTCTGCAGATGTTTCAAATAGGCAACTGGCAAATGTGATTCAGAATGTTCACACATGGTCCACATTATTTTGCTAGAATCTGCTTTCACACATATATAAACCAACAGACAAAAGCCTCAATGCATACTGGATGAAACTTGTTCACAACAGGTGCTCCATTCATCATAACAATGAAAGGATGGGCACTGAGAAACCATCTCTAGAGAAGCCAACAGCAAATTCCGGAACAATGTGCTTTTCCCTTTACAATTTATCTGTAGTGTGTTTTCCTGATGATAAGATCTACAGACAATGCCCTGCTCTGCCACCTACACTACCCAGAAGTGCATGTGCTCAATGCATCCTGATGTGAACTTTTGTCACCATAAGTTCCGATACGATAAATGTCTCAATAATGCACGAACATGCCGCAAATTTAAAAAAAAGTATAAGCTTCATTTTATGATCCATTGCTCAAGATCACACACACAAACACACACACATCCCTGACCCAAACTTACAATGCACACAGATGATAACAGCAGGTGTCCTAGGAGAATGGAAAGTTCATAGTTTTGCAGACTTAAAAAAAGCATTAAGGCAAGTAAATTTGCCCATCACTGATTAGAAGCCTCACAACTAATACCACTTAACATCTGACTTTTGAAATAGCCTAGGGTTTCCCTTTTGAGTTTGATCATGAAAGGTCCCAAAGTCAACTCATCTTTCACCAATCACTTGCAATCAGGCATCCAAATTAATGCACACATCCACACACACGAACTGTCCTACATCTTCATAGTCATACTAGGCAGTCTGGTAGGATTCTGAAACATCTGCTGGCTTGCGAGAAACGGACGCCTTACACAACAGTCCAGCACAAATGGCTCTTGTCATGGTGCATCACAACAGCTGTTGTTAACTGACATCCAAAAGGAACAGGTGCTGCATGTTAAACATGAAGTACATCAGAAGTTGTCTGATGAGGATGGTGATGGGAAACTGAAGGGCTTAATCAAATACAACTTTTCATTCTCCTGCTTGAAGATGGGATGCTTTTTGTAGTGGTCAATCAGCTCGTCAAGAGAACTGAACTTCTGTTGTCCAATTTCAAACATGTTATCTTGTACACGCACTCTGAAATGTTTGTTTCTGTTAGGTGCTTTTAACACAACCGTGTAGTGACCTGTCTGAAAACAGAAACAATAAAATGATAAGCAACATTACTTATACAACAACCCCCACTCCCAAAAAACCCTTGCAAATTACAAGTATTAGAATAAAAGACTGCTACCTGGAGCGAAAACAGTAAGAACAACCTAATGGCTTGTTCTCAATGCTATCTCCTCCTCCCTACTCACACCAGGTAAGCGTCTAGATGTAATTCTCTCTTTGTGCTTTGTTTTGTGTGTTTTGTTTTTGTCTTTCTTGTCCTGACAAATGGGCAATATTTCTGTCTTAACTTGGTACAGATCTGTTGTTTTTATTTGCAAATAACACCATACACAGCACTAGCTACCAAGATATTTTATGTAATTAAAATTAGGAACTGGCCAGTTACAAATGTGTCACAAACACATGTGCATGTACATGCACACACACACAGACACGCACACTGTTCTACTCTGCAATCTTTAGTTTAACATACCATCACGTGGGTTCACATGTAAACCCACATGGCCACAGGGTAGTATCAACCTTAAGTTTTTGTACAACTCATTCTTACTTACTGTGGATTCACTGTCCCTAATGAGGAAGTCTCCATTTTCTGCATGCCTTGTAAGAATTTCCTCACACTGCTGTCTTGTAATCTTTCCATAATACCAGTCTCGCTCCGCTAGTGGGCCTGACACGTGGAACTGTCGGCGGCCGACGACGCCGGCCAGAGAGGTGTTGGAGATGCTGGAGATGGACTGAGAGTGAGGAGTGGATGAGCTCCCACTGGTGGTGCGGTCACTCTCTTGGTCATGTGCTGCTGCAGTGACGTAGTTTCGTGGGATTAGGCCGATTTCACCCCGGCTATTTCTAGCCTGCCACCAGTCAGGGTCCTCTTCGGATGCCTGCAACACTTCTAGCTTCTCTCCTTTTTCAAATGGCAGCTCTCCTGATTTGTTGCCAGCAAAAGTATACAAAGCTAACACTACCTCCGGCACGTCAGACTGTGAACCACCACTTCCAGCCTCAGCACTGGCAGCCGTGCTGTACAGCAAGTTGTCTGCTGTGTCGCCCCCCGTGATCTCCTCCTCAACATAATTTGAAGGAAACCAACCACAGCTGGAATCCTTCTTCTGCCCTTTCCACCATCCATCGCTCGATTTCTCCATCACCAAGATGCTCTCTCCCTTCACCAACGTCAGTTCATCCTGCCTCTGGGCTGTGTAGTTGAACTTCACAATGGCTGGGAGAAACTGTGCCAGAACCTGTGTGCTGGCAGGTGCAGAGTTGTCAAGCGTGTTGCGGGGCCTGGTGTTGCCGTTGTTCAAAGATGGTGAAGGACACGTGGATGGCTGCTGCTTTGCTTCGTTTTTGGATTTCTTGGCTCCCTTCTTGAGCAGTGAGGAGAACAGCGACTTTGGCTTGGCAATTTTGACATAGTTTGATGGAACATAGCCCTGATAAAAGATAGTTCAAAACTTTTGCACTGTGATGCCAATCATGTTTTTGATGCACTGAACACCCCTCAACCCCCAACACACATGCACAGGCTTAAAAAAAATCGTAAAGAAACCTTAGGTTTCCAAAAATGATTTCTGAGATATCACTATGTTAAAACATTAAAATACAATAACTACGAAATTACGTTTGTGCCAAACACTACAGCAACTGCCAAATACAACAAAATAAAATCAGTCAGCTAAACATTCAGTACCCCTTCTTAACAAAATTATGACAGCTAAGCCAGACAGGCTATCCTCACACTATAGAATTTTTTTAAAAAATTTATTGTTAATGCAATTTTCTAAACACTTTTCAGATGAGTCGGGGATTTTTATTTTATTTCTAGTTATGCAACAAACCAGACAGCTTGCTTTGCTATCAATATAAATTACACCAGGCACTCTTTGTATTAACCCCGCCATGGCCAGTCCCAAGCCTGGATGAGAAAGGAGGGTTGGACAAAGGGTTAGCTACCCCTCCCTGTCAAAAACTCAAGCTACAGAAATGCAGACAAGAGACACTGAGAACATCAGCCTTCGACTCAGTTCCAAGTTACCTTGAAGACTTGCTGGCAGGCTATGCCTCAAGAGGGATACAAGACAACAATAACATGACGATAACTCTTGATGCGTGTATTAGTGTTACTAAAATATGTTACTTTCCCCACTACAAGTATAAATTGCAAGATTACTTTTTAAAGTTTTGCTATCAATGGAATACTATTCATCTCTTCTGGTAACTTAAAGGACTAGTTTTGTTGAATGAGATGATTTTCTTTGGGTAAATGCATCCACTTGATAAGTGCATTATTTTCCCCCAGTCAACTGGAAAACAGCTAATCTCAAGCTCTGATGTGTAACACAAACATGATGTGGCATGCCATAACACACACTCATTCAGACTAGAATCAAAATCAAGATGTGCAGACTTCCTTCTACGTTCACACACAGCGATCCTCTTTTCAATCATCTTAATTGTTTTAAGACACATAAATCCTGCATGTTTTGTATTTTCAGTATATATATATATATAGAGAGAGATGGATATATACAAAACAAATCGTTCCCTCATAACTCTTGCTTGGCCAAGTTCTCTTTGTTGTACCGTCACAGGAAAGAACTTAATACTGTGTGTAATGAATACGGCATTTACCTGACGATTTTCTGAGTTCTTGACTCTCCACCAGTCCTTCGAGTTGTCAAGCAGGATGAGTCGCTCTGACTTCTTAATGGACAACTCCTGCCCATTTTCTGCAGTGTAATCATATTTGGCTACAACCTGCAGTTCCTCCCCTTCTGCCATAGTCGCCATGGGTGGATCCTCTGCACAGGAAACCATCAGTTTGAAAAAAAATTCACTTTCACAAGGTCATGGAATATCAGACTACATAAAAAAATTCCTTCCAAATATATGGCAATTTCATACAACACTAAATTCAGCACATTTAATTTATAATAGGAAATGAAAAACATCTTTATCATAGGAACTTATCACATTTAACATCTTCTTCTATTATTATCTCCATTCACATGAACCATAATTAAATAATTTTCAGATATTGCGCAAGTCACTCTATTCAAATACAAGAAACCCATCTGTTTCAACAATATCAAAACCTTATTAAAAAGTCTTACTCTGGCTTCTTTTAGATAAAGTCCACTTTCTGAAGGATGATACTGATTTGCTTAATGTAAAATTTCCAATCAATGGCATGCTTAACACTGTAAACTGACACGAAATCTTTACACAGTTTAGTACACTTGAAGGTGAAGACAAAAATGTTCTTACACACAACAGGCATGCTAGATGCGAGTGATTATAGAGTCATCCATACTCATACTCATGCGGATGCACACTCAGCACGTGATAGGAAACATCTCTTAGCTAACCTGTTTTTATCCATCGTATCTCACAGCTTCTTGGTATTATTAGATTCACATATCACCGTGGCTACAGCACACACATAGCATGCTTTTGTGACTTGCAAGAAATCCAGCTTCAACTTCCTAATGCTATCTATAGCATCTAAGTCAAGTGTGAGGAGGTCCCTAAAACCAGGACTTACAGGCTTCACTGCAGAAGGAGCAAAGCTTTACCATCTAGGCAAGCTTTCTCCAGATAAACCCTGGAGGCTGGTCTAAGACAGCCTGATGATGATAAGTAGCTTTGCAGAACCCCTCAGCTACAAATCTCTTACTAATCAAGTGGTCAAGGTCTGGTGTGTGAGTGTACAAGCGAACCTGGTCACGAAACAGAGTGAAGAGGGGGGAGGGGAGGGCACCCACTTTCGGAATATTCAAATCACAAGCTGCTCTTTTCTCTGAACCACACAAAAGATATTACAATTTTGGATTTTACTTCAGGTTTCACAAAGTCACCCATTTAAACATTGGATCTTTTGCCAGAAATATGTTCTACACAGTTTTCGGGATGGCTGTTGATCTTCCTTACTTTTAACACAGCGTACTTTGTATGTGCTTTAACAAAACGCCTCTGCAGAATTCTGTTCTCACTAGGATTTCCAAATAGGACACTGGAGGCAAGAAACATCTTCATTAATCATCTGCGCCCTAGATCTCTAACTGCTCTGCCGCTGTCATTTGCACAGTGACTTAAACCAAAGTTGAAGTTAGCACCAAACGCTGCAAGCCTAGAAAAACACCGCTGAAATCTGCCACTTGCCAGGTCTGAAAGTGCTTGGCTCCCTGGCACGCTTGAGTAGATTATGAGTCATCATTTATAACACAGTCTAAGCGATGAGCAGTCAAAGCTGGCAGAAGGGACTCAGGCTAGCAAGGAGACCAAAACAAGCCAGCCTGTACTTGTACCACAAACTGGTGTCTGATTTTAATGCATCCAAGTTACATCACCAACATCAGACCAAAAGGGGACCAAAACAA
>SMGT01010265.1:361802-397879 GCA_004794575.1 Lanistes nyassanus
TTGGGTGTGGGTGGGGATGGACGGTTACGGTTGTGCGAGGTAGGTAGAGAGACTGTAGATTATTTTCTCCTGTCATCATCAGAAACACATCGCTTTCTTTCATTGCTTGTTTCTGTTTAGTCAGGGTTTTTATAATCTAGTTTAACTAGTGGGGAATGATGTTTTCATACCATGAATGGTCGCAAAAAGTATGCCAATAAAATGTTTCATTCTGACAGTTCGAACATGAACTCGGCGGATAATGTGGTAGAGTTGCTTGTATATTGAACAACCGCCATCTGGACTTTGTGACAGTGCATCTTTGCCTCAAGAAACATCTTATTCTCCATCCATCATACACTGATACATGTGCTTACACTGGTCTCACAGTTTGACTAAGTTGAGTGAAAACAGGCAAAAAAATCCAACTGTCTACAAGAGAAATATGATATTAAAAGGGGATCAGATATTCTATGCAGGTACAGATTTTTGCTGCAGGGTTGTTGAAAAGATGTTGCAAAAACATTTTTGATAAAAATCAGGCAAAATTTTATTGTTCTTTAAAACCATCTTTATCAACTGAAGATAAACCATACAAGGACAGCACTACATGCAATGTTCATTAGTGTATGACATTTTCATTGAGGATATTTCATCAAATGGGTACAGGCAGCTAAGGGGTGGATTTTTTAACTGCCAGGCTGACTAAGATGAGAATCAGTTGCTGTGCTGATCTTACATATTTTGAGACACATCAATATTCATTGTGAACATCCTTAATCATTCCAGAGCTGAAACTCTATATCTTGTTTAAAAAAAATTACAGACCGTAAGTTCTAAAGTGGAGAAGCAAAATCACTCCAATCTTACATTCCACACAAACGCAGCACCTACATTACTATATTTTTGCTTCTTTATTTCTTTGAAAGCAGATGATGTGAAATTACATTTGTACCCCTTTGCTTTCATGTTGGGTTTAATATTGAGCTAACCAAGTGTTAAGAATGATGAGATTTTGCTGTTTTTTTTAAAAAAGAAACAATTATGGTGCTATGTAATCTTTGCAGAACATGCTTTGAAATTATCAAACCATGATGTATCGCAATCTTTTGAAATGGCTGTCAGCTATGTCTCTACTGTGATATTTTTTTTACAACTGTGGCCATTTGAGCATATGAAATGCTTTATTCATAACCAGCGATAACGAAAAGTGTAGAATATAATGTAAGCTTTTCTGGTTGTATGGTTATATATACATGTAATTTGATTGTGTATTACTACTAGTGACTGAGCCTTACAGATCAACACTAGTCATGCATGGATGGGTGCAGATATATTCATTTTCTGGATTCTACATGTTCACGTGATATTGTTTTATCTTTTTGTTTGATGTGGTTTTAAGACATCTTGAAGGTATTACATCCTTCCATTTAAGGATCTTGATAAAAGATTGTATACAAGGAAAATGGGGTGAGGGTTTTTTTGTGTGAGAGAGTGTGTGTGAGTGCATTTGATTGATATATGAGCATTTGGATGCATTTTTTCTCCTGTTAAAATGGGTTTTAGGAAGTTCATGTTGAATTTAGGTTAAACTTTAAGGTCAAAGTGACATGTTTGGCAAAACTATAGTTTGAGTCACTTTTTGTATTATAAAGATTATTAAGAAAAATATTTACACCTAGGAGTTACTCCCTAAATGTGTAGCACAAGGGAAGCAATACATTGCATTCACTGCAAGCTAGGAGTAGTTCCATCCCTTGTCAAGGAAGATCCGAAGGGTTAACAGTATGAGTATACTGGTTCCATTCTTTCGCAATGACATCTCGACCATTTTCACCTTTCTTCTCGCTCTCTCTCTCTCTCTCCACACCACACCCGAGGTCCCCCTTTCCTCCGTCCCAGGAACACAAAAATGGGTGCTCTTTGCAAAGAAACTCACAAAGCGCCTCAGAGATGTAATGGGTCGGTCGTTCTAAGCGAAGAGTGAGACACGCATAGCAGACGAAAACATGACCGTTACCCACGTGAGAAACTAAGCCAATGGATGCCCATCGGCAGGCCCTGCGTGCGAAATGACGCGCGGCACGCGACCTTTAATGTTTGAAGATCTCTTGGGTAGCGGTAGGCGTTGTATGGCCTATTTTTGCTTTGTTCTCCGACAAGGTAACAGTTCAAGCTGAACTTTCATCGGATACGCACTTGCAGAAAGATGGCCGATGCATTATCCCCTCCAGTTATTGATTACACTGTTGATGCTGGCAAATTTGAGGAAGGGGCTCTTCACATTTTGAAACACATTCGACCGAACTGGCCGCAAAAGAGCGTCTGCTTTCGTGTAAGTAGATACTATTCAGTGGCTTCACAATCAATTGATTTCGTACTGCGGTTATAAGTCGTGGCAGAACTCCTTCTGTTCGTATGCCACAGCTTGCAAGTCAGAAAATGTGTGACAATACAGGGATTGGCTAAAATCTACACGGATGTAATATTTACACTTAAGTAATGGTGCAATGCAACAATTTCGGTGAGGTACCGTATACATAACATACTATATAGCAGTGCTTGCCTGTGATCAATATGTTTGCATTTATCAAATTAACTGCATATTTACGAGATCAGAAAGTTTTTTGGGGGGGGACCAAAATACGAGTCGTACATTTACAATGTATTTGTAATAAAAATAACAAAATTGAAAAAAATGACAATTTTTTTATAGGAAGGGAAAGTCAGGTATAAACTTCTGATAACATTTAGAATTACCATAACTTACTTTTCTTATAATCATTTCGTAAACAGAAAATTATGTATAGATTTTATTTCACACTTCTATTTACACGTCATTAGCAAGAATATGAATTTGCAGTTTACCACTTGACTAAAACGAAAAGGTAACGGGTAAGTACAAGTGATCACAGACAACATTTTGACATTTTAAGAAAAGTACATGTACATGACACTATGGATGACTGCTATTTGTGAGTCATGCAGAGTTCTAAGTGAATTCACTATCCATCACTGTCACCAACACAGTCACCGACGGTTTATGGCATTCTTGCTTAGCTGCTTCCATATCATCAAAAACAACTTGTTAGGCCATGTAACTGGATAAAGCAGTAATTTTAGCAGTGCTACCACCTCGATGCGATTTTGTGCTTCATGGGATGGTGTCGTGTTACTAAGGTCTGCACCCATACAACCACAAAACTGGTAGCTATTTAAGCTGACCAGCACGAAGAGTTAATTAATGTTCAGGAATAGCTGAACACAGTCTGAGGAATAGCTGAACACAATCTGAGGAATAGCTGAACACAGTCTGAGGAATAGCTGAACACAGTCTGAAAGATATAATCCTTGACCACTCTTGAATTTGAATCATCAACCTTCCACATGCTTGTCCATGGTTCTACTGGCAGTTTTTCAGGCTTTCCTGTAACTAGAAAAAAATGATTTGCTCACATTTTCAGTCACTTTACATCAGTCATTGGTTGGTTCAGCCATTTTCAAGGCTAGACCTGTTCGCACAACTAATAATGGGTTAACAGCTTATGTAGATGGCACTTCAGTGGGTTATTTTGCATTTTCAGTCAGTAAAACACTGAAAAGCAACCCTCTTCCAACCCAAGTCACTGTAGAATTATGTAACTAAGCAAGCAGTTTTAACAAAGTTTTCTTTAGCACATAGCAACCACCAACCTGTTAAATATATTATAGATCCAAGGAACATTCTGAATGTCCATGTACTAACAGTTTTTAACACCAAAAGACAGTATTCTTATTATGTACCCTTGTCTTGACAAATGGCTGTGACCGTAAGTGTAAGCCCAAGTAATAATGGGTCGGTACATTTACTTTTAAGATTGCAAAATACAGATTTGTTAGAAGTTAGAATAGACCCGTGCGTCATTTTACCGCTATGGTAACACCAGGCTTCACTAACTTGTCATAGTTTCAGTTTAATGATATCACGGGATAATTTTAGGCAATTCGGAAAGGAACTAAAATATTAACCAGGTGCTATGACTTTGTTTTCAGAAATAAGTGTGGGATGGATTTTTCAAATTCACCTCTTCTGGGAACCATTCTTAAGGATTTGGGAAAGTGCACATCAGATGTACTTAGATCAGATTTCACAGAAAGCTGAAAGATTTATATTTCATCAAGATAAACTGTTCTGGCCTTTCTTATTGCCTGTATTTTCCTTATAGATTTACAAGAATGATATAAGGCCATAACCTAGTATTAACCAAATCGTTTGAAACCAGTTGCGATGGTATCAAGAGTCATGGTTAGGATAGATAACAATAATTTGCAGACTGTGAACAACTAATCAAAATCAAGTACTTCTGGATGATTAGATTGATAGTTTATGTCATTTGTTATCAAAGAAGTTACAAGCTGTACAACAGTGTTTATTGTTTGTAAAATGTCTTTGAATACATGTACTCAGACATGACTTTGCACATGTTGGTGCATGAAAAAGGAAATTACTGTGCCTCCTGGCTTTAAATAATGACTGATATGTACTGGTAACATTTTGGTGAATGTGAAGACCACAAAAATGGTATGGCCTATTCATGTATCACCTTTTCACCAAGATCATTTTACTGTTGGCAGGTTCACTGGTGGTGTGGGAGTTGAAATGCAAACAGGCAGTTTTACGGGTTGGGTGTGGAAAGTATGAAAGAAAATTTTATGCCCAAATAAAAGCTTGTCTACTCTTTACATAAGTTTAGGCCCAAAATAAATTTTAAAAAGCTGGTCAGCTCTTGTTGTGAGCTAAGCAGAATGGTTCAAAAAGAGGGAAAGGCTCGTGCCAGCAGAAGGGCAGTTGTGGTAGTCTGCAAGTCTGCAGTCAGTGTGAAGTGTGTAGCCACGTCTGAGGGTGGATGGTGATGGTGGTGATGATGATGATGATGATGATGGTGGTGGTGGTGGTGGTGGTGGTGATGGTGGCTACTGAAGTCCTCGGCAGTCCCTCTTGCTTTCTTTTGAGTTGAAAGTTGCACGAGTGCCTCACCTTTTGATTCTTTGAAGAACTGAGCATAAATTTATGTAGATTATACACATATCTTCTTTCTTCTTATCCTCTTGCTAGTGCATGTTCAAAAGATTTTGCCCGAATAGATCTTTTTATAAAAAGGTATCAACAGTATAAACAAAAATTCCTTGCAAGTTTTGACAGCTAATTATTGGCTGGAGTGTAACACGACTCTTGCCAAACAATGAAATGATCATTGAAATCTCCGAGAATCTTTTGGCGAGGCAGTCAGTCCTCGGACACCTTTCTTTCCCATCTACAGCTTAAAATGTCATAAAATGTAAATATTAAAGAAATACACCAGTAAAAATTCTTTCAGGTAACTTGGTAAAGTCTTAGTTTAAAAAAAACTGTTCTGTTTGAACTGTCTGCACAGTGCTTGCACACCTGTGCGGTGTTATGGCATGCACCTTTCGACCGTCGCGCGTGATGGCGCATCCATTGATTCAAACAGTCGATCATTTGCCCCTTCGGCAGGCATTTTTTGGGCCATCAACAGCTGGGGGAGGGGTGATAGTAAATTGTCCTCAGGAGTACTCTCCTCTTAGACCAGCGTTGGCGCAAAGATAAACTCAAACATATCGCTCGTTGGCTGCACCGCATTCCACAAAGCCGGCCACCCTTAGCTTTCATGGCGCAGTCAGGCAGGCTTAGAACAGTTTATTTTCATACCGAAGCACCTGAAAGACTTGGAGCGCAGATTACCGGCCCTTTCAAGTTGCGGGTTGTACTGGCCCGAGAGGAAACGCCAGCAGAGGGCGCTGTTTCTTACCTATCTTTTCATGGCTGTATGAAAACCTTGGCAAACAGCCTGCTGCTCGTGCAAGAGGACTCCAGATGAAGGTGGGGTAGGCGGGTGAGAAAAACGAGATCTCGGATGCGTGACTTGCACGCGAAGATAACGCTTGGATTTGGCTTGAGCAGTTTGCTAGTGGTTTCAACTGGGGCGGGAGAAGCGAGAACGTACTCTTTCCAATCTTTTACTATTTCATTGGAAGTTTATGCTTATTTTGTTGACAACTTCAATTTTGCTGACACCAGAAAAATCTGCTTTGAGTCAGTCGTGTACTCCGATGGAAACTGGGCCACTTCACCGACACGCGACGGGTGTGAAGTGTCGCGTGTGAGAGGTTAAGAAGACGAAAGAAACGGCGACTTACGCCTGACATTTATTGGCTTTTCCCAACAATGCAAGGTGTTAGGAGAGCGCGCACTAAAGGGGGTCTTGTGTCAGATGTTTTCCAACAGACGATCTCTGCGTCACTGTTATTTTTCTTTTGAATCCATTCTTAACAGGGTTGGTAAAGGCACCGCATCTCAAGTGTACTTAACGTGAGAGCAACGATAATGCAACCAAAGAAAGTGCACAGTTACCTTCAGTAAGAAATATTTTGTATAAAGATAGGTGCAGAAGTACTTGGTGTCTGCGGGTGGGCAAGCGCTCGGAGCTAAGTATGTATAACGGACATCGCGATTGCGCTAGTTCCCGCAACCTCCCCCTTCGACTTCCGCAAACTCAGCGCAGAAACACGTAAGTCTGTGAGGGTTTTATGATGCAGAACTTGACAGCAGCACTGGAGATTGGATATATATATATATGCTAAAGAATTATAAAAATTCAATCGGGCTGTAATTGAGCTTAGGGGACTGTGGGACACTGGAGTCAGATTGCTGCGATCCGTCACTAGCTGTCTATCTTTGCTCCTGGGCTGGCTTGCACCAGCGTTTTTATCCTCTATTCTTACGTAAAAGTGAACGTAAAATACACAGGTGAACAAGGCTTATGGCCGCTTTTGTGACCAGAAGGGCGGCTAAGAAGTTGGAACGCTCACCCAATCTAACCATGGGCTGGGTTGCGCGAGAGTTCGTATCTCCACTCCATACGTAAAAGTTTGTGGGCCATACGCCCGCCCTTATGACCGGAAGGAGAGACACGAACGCCCGCGCGAGCCCTCCCTTGTCGTGGATTGCTGGGGTTGGACTGTCGCACTCTTGCTTACGTTTGATAGTTCTTTTTGGATGGGATCACCAACAAGCTGCTGGGGTGCTTCATCAAGTCCAATCCGAGCGATGTCATCCTCATCAGGGTCAACGGCGAGGCGACGGAGGAAATCATCGACCGTAAAGCCGAAGTGGAGACATTCAGCTTGCTGCGTGGCGCTGGCTGCGCCCCCCCACTCTACGCCGTCTTCTGCAACGGCATGGCGTACGGCTTCTTCCCGGGCAAGCCCCTCGACGAACTGCTCGCTCGAAACGAACAAGTGGCCACGTAAGTCTCAAAATGTCCTCTTCCGTCCCTCCCCACCCACACCACGCTCCATCCCTAACTCCTGTGTATCCTTCTCTTTTGATAACAGTCCTCCGCAAGAAAAAAGAGATCCAATGTGCTGGTAGAATTTAAAGAAAAACGAAAAGGACACATTACACATTTGGTACGTGTCATGTAAGCCTTTTTTGTGAGCAAACACGGCTGTGTAGCCTTTAACTGCGTTTGGAGCCGTCTTCCCCGGTTTGATAATCGACTGGTAATGTTGAATGGATCGGGTGGATAGTATTATAGACCATAGACTATATATATAGACCATATATATATATATAATTCAAGGGGCGGAGGGAGCTGGTAGATATGTTCGGATCAAAGGATCATCGGGCACGTGGTGTGTATGTGTTGGTCGTGAAGGATGCGTGAAGACACGGTTTGAAGAGATGGGAGAGTGGAAGATTAGGTAGAAGATGCCAACGCTGTGCTTACAGTTTGAAACAAGTGGTCAAAGAGTTATCGAATGGTCTGGCAGAGCGAAGCCGTTCTTTCAAGAGATGTGAACAGCCACTAGAAATCGGTCGCTTGGGGGAGTGTGTCTCCTCGGCCGTGTCTTACCTGACCTCCGCACGCTTCCATGTAATCTTGCAAAGCGTATTCTGCATCCAGACTCAGTTCGGGCATTCCCAAAATGTCTTCTAGTCAAACCACCCGCCCGCTCCCAACAGGATAAAGGGCAACTAAATATTTATTTTGGGATTACAGCCTCATCGCCAAGAAAATGGTCCAACTTCACATGACCAAACCAAAAACGCGGTCAGAGCTGCTTTCCTACTGGCCGAAAAAAGCACAGAGCTTCCTTGACCTCGTCCCAACAGAGTTCAACGACCCCAGGAAGCAAGACATGTAAGCAAAACACATGGGGTGGATGCGTATGATCTCTTAGATGTTGCTGAAGAACTCTTGGAATAGGGAGTGGGGGTGGCTGGTTTAGTTTTTATTGCATAACATCCTGTCGCAAACGAGGTGCATTTCAGGATGGTTTTGCTTGAGACAATGTGCTGCCACACGTGGGGCTGGTGTCGGGACACAGGTTTCAGTCCCATCCACGTTATACTGACACCATCCTAACCACTCCTAATTTTCAAGTGTTACGTATGACTCGGTGAAGGTATGAACCACGGTACGAGTCGGTCTTCGGGGGTAGGATGGGTATTAAACTATTTAATATTCGCAAACGATTTTTAGGGAAAACATTTTCTAACCTTTATGAATATTATATGTTATTTATAAGACTAGTTGCTACTGTTAATGCTTACGCCTTTCTCTAGCGGGCTTGTGATTAGAAGGAAGTGTTCAAAGTGTCCCATAATCCACAGGTTTACCAGAGACATCCCCAGCAAGTCCGATCTGCAGGAAGAGCTTGGTGAGATCATACAGCAGCTGGAGAGTCTGGAGATGCCAGTGGTCTTCTGTCACAACGACCTGCTGCTGAAGAACATCATATTTGATGAGGACAAAGGTCGGGGGCTTTCTGGTCAACACAGTTTGTAGTGGGACAGTTGTTTTTGGGTTTTTGTTGGGTTTCTTTTTGGGGGGAGTGGGGTCTGTCTGTCTGTCTGTCTGTCTTTCTTTCTTTCTTTCTTTCTTTCTTTCTTTCTTTCTTTCTTTCTTTCTTTCTTTCTTTCTTTCTTTCTTTCCCTTATTCCTCCCCTTATCCTTCCTTTCTTTCCTTTCGTTGGGTGTAGAGGTCAAAAAGTAAGGTAGTCCAGATGATTACGAATGGCAGCCACTGATCACTCTTTCGATTCCGCGCCAAAGAGCTGTGTGCAAACATTCCATTAGTAGCAGCGCATTGTCCCCCATTCTGTTCGTTTAAACCCGTTAATTGATTCATAGTTTGATGAAACACCCAAAACTTTAATTAAGTTGCAATTGTAAACAAATGTTTGGATTTTTGATTCCGCGTATTGTAACATGGGAGGAGAGGAACTGTGCGAGGAAAACAGCCTTGGAAACGGAACTGCACTCTTTGCACACTTTGCTAAAGCACACCACACACGCGCAGGCGTTACTAACTTCTTTCCCATTGTTTCTGGTAGGTTTGGATTGAAAGGCGTTTCTTAACAAGACACATATGTGTCATAGTTCGCCTTAAAAGGCTGTTTCAAAATTTCCAAAATTCAAATTCAAATTTCAAACATTCCTAAGGTCAGCAAGTAACGCAACTTTTATGTTTTGTTTCCCTAGGAGAGGTTCACTTCATCGATTATGAGTACGCCTTTGCCAACTACCAGGCCTATGACATTGCAGACCATTTCTGCGAGTATGCAGGTAGGAAAGCGTTACAGGGCTTCTCATTGTCTTTTGTTGCTTGAACTAGAAAACTCATTTACAACTCTCTTCTTCATGAGTGCATATAGATCTGTGGTCACTGTGACATACTGTGACATACTGTCCCAGTCGCTGTTCGTTATGGCTACCCGAATGAAAAGAGCCGGGGGGGGGGGGGGGCTGATGGCAGAGTGGTTAGAGCGCTGGCTTTCGAACCCGAAGGCACGGCCACAGAGTGGTTCTATATTTGTGCTCATCAGGACACCTTTCTCAGTTCACCCAGCTGTGAATGGGTTAGGCCCAACGCCACACAGATGTGTGTGTGTGTGTGTGCGCGCGTGGCCGAGTTCGGTGTATTACGACGCACATTCGTGTGGTTAAGAAATACCTGAACTGAAATTCCGCAGGTGTAGAAACTGTCAACTTCGAGAACTATCCAGACCGCGACTACCAAATGGTTTGGCTGCGGAGGTACTTGGAGTTCTACTTCCAAGCTGTGGGTCGTGCCGCCTCCGAGGTGACAGAAAGAGATGTTGTACGACTGTACGTCCAGGTGAACAAGTGCACCTGTGTAAGTAGTGGCTAGACAGCCCATTTCGCTTGTCCTTATACCTGAGAGGGGAATGAGTTTAATATCATAAATTGAATGCTTGTGCCGAGAGTTCCTATAAAGGAAAAACAAAGTGCTGGAATATTTCACGTTGTTAATATCAGGTATGTGCAAGAATTTTGTTCTTCCACACAGCATAGAATTTCAGATTCTTACGTTTGGCAGTTTTTGCACTTGATTTGCTAGAATTGTTCAGAGCCAGTTCTGTTTTGTTTTGCTTGAAAGGAGAAATATTTCATCTTCGCCTGGTGGGAGAGAGAGATTCTAAATATTGACTTGTAAATCTAAAAACTGCGTATATGCATAAAAGGTATATTCTGCTTAGAAGTTAGATTACAATAACCACATTTTAAAAAATTTTTTTTCTACAGGCGGCCCATTTTTTCTGGGGGATCTGGGCAGTTATTCAGGCAAAGAATTCTTCCATTGACTTCGACTTTCTTGAGTAAGGGATTACTCATTTTTTGTCTTGATTAGATTTTGTTGTTAATTTTCCATATTTATTAGCTGCACTGTGCGTGTACGTTAGCTGACGTTGCTGAAATGAGGTCAAATGATAACGACATTTTGATATTATGGTATCACGAACTTATTGCCGTTTTGTAGAGATTTTTCATAGCTTAGAGATTGTTTTGGAAACCGTTAAAAATGTACAGGGTTTTTTCGTCGATTGTCACTCGATCTTTTCCTTCCTTCCTCAGCTGAAGATTGAACTGCCCAGAATCTGATGCGGTCATTAAAAATATCGACGCTTCTGTTTCTTAAACTTTAGTCATAGTGTCATTGCAACTTATTGGACACAGATACGGCAGTTTTTCAGCTCGGGTTCAGTTTAAGTTCATAGCTTTAAAGTTTTGATGCGAGAGCTGTAGTTATGAGGGACAAAAACTGTTCTTTCACTGGTAATTTTAAAAAAATTTTATTGCAGGTACGCAAAACTGAGGTTGAATGAATACTTCCGTCGCAAGAAGGAATTCTTCTGCTTGAGTCTGCCTTGATACTATGAGTAAGATATCTGCAACTTCTGCCAAAGATATCGTTGCTTGCATCTGCGCACACTGTCACACTATCCCTGTACCGTGGTGTAGCGGTGACGCCTACTTGATAGCGACACCGAGTCTCTTCGGTTCGGATCCTGTGACCAGCACACTTACTTTCTAGGGACGTTGTGATTGTTTATAGGGCTGGGTGTGTGTTGGGGTGTGTGTTGGGGGGGGGGGCAGGGGGGACACACCATATACGCTGGCTTCCTCCACCTTTCTCTTAGCCCGCGCCCTGGACGCAGCGTGGTTCCTATTATCCCGTCTGTTTCTCACTATAAGAGTATTTATTGTTGACTTGGCGTAAAAAAAAATCTTCAAGTAATCAGAACATACAGGGTATTGCGTTATCGTTGTAACCACGGTACGGGCCAACCAATCGCTTCAAAGAGACTAGCAGCAGATGTACAAAGGATTGCTGCCTGCCTGTGCGCATCGTTACGTGTGTGTGCTTGTGTGCATGTGCGCGCGTGTGCCTGAGAGTGCGTTTTGGAATGCTGATTATTGCATTTTGGAGCCACATCTATGACGAGATCAAGTATATATATATATACCTTGTCTCTTGTTAGGTATGCTGCCTCAGACAACCAGTTTCTTATTTTAAATGTAGTCAACATGGTGATGGATGCAATAAAAGTATTTCCTATTTATGTTATTCATTATGTTTTATTATTAAATATTTTAGCATGTTTACACATTAATGTGCAAATTACAAGTGAGGTGACCTCATTCGAATTAAGTTTTGCCTCCTGCTAGTCAGATTCAATCAGGGGACAGCCTGGGGAAACTGTAAGGCGAACAAGCCTATAGGACAATCATTTTCTATTTTAAATGTAGTCAACTTGGTGATGTATGCAGTATGCAGTGAAAGTATTTCCCATATTTCCGATTTCTTTTAGTCATTATCTTATATATTATTATTAAAGACATTTAGTGGATTACATGTCCAGATACAAATTTTGTGTGATGTAACAGATGTTTCTTTTGTCCCCTGGCCGAGAAAGAATGGTAAGGGCGGAAATATAGAAGTTATTACTCGCACTGTCAGCTTAACACATGGGAAGGTGTGCTAGTCGCATTATTCAAGATCACATCCTTGTTTAATTAAAGAGATTATTTGTAATGTATGCACGGGTAGTTCTTGCCCGGGGAAGGATGGCATGGTGTAGAGATTTATATGTACTGGGGTGGGCTAGAGTCTGACAGTTTGATAGTAAGCCGAGTAACTTAAGGTATAGGAAAAGAGGGACAGAGCTATTATGGTTACTAGAAAGGACTGTGCAACTGCACTCAAAGAGTGAAAAAAAAAAGACGCAGGAACAGATCACGTCTTTAAAGTTTTGTTTGGATAACTGTGTTGCAATAATTATTGCTACATTGTCTTACAACAACTGTGTTGTCTTGTGTAAATTACATTTTATTTCTTCGAAAGACAGGTGTCTCCGTGTCTCTTTCAGATATGGGTCGGAGCAGCAAGTTTCCGTTGCGAATGTCTTGATTGAGTGTTAAACATGAGTTTGTGTGCGTGTGTGGTGAATGTTTTAAAACAAGTTACTGTGGCATGTGATGTGACCTCATTTGCATTAATGGTTACAAAGGTTTATGTTCCTCGTCGAAGAACATTCGTTGTTGTTTATTTTGTCAATAGTAACAGCTATGAAAAATGTCCAGCCAGTTAGGAAAACGCATGGAAATCGTGTAGTAATCCACAATCAACCACCTGCTTCTGTAAATAGAAGGGGGAGCGGGGGGAATAACTGCTTTCACAGGAAATAAATGACGTGCAACAGGTGGAAGAGTTTATGGTGGTCGGTACGGAATATCAATAAAATCGAAGATGCGTGTTCGGCAAATCGTGGCAACTGCAAGGGTGTGAGAGCTAGCTTTTACAGATACTGGGAGAAAAGTGAGTCATAGTTCAACGCACTCTGACCCTTGATTGGGCTGAAGGGGTTTTGTTTTAATCCTTATTGTTACTATTTCAATGACATCTGACCCTTGGCTGATCTCGAGGGATTTTATTTACTTTCTCATCGCTCACTAACCCTAGACTGGCCTCGAGGGTTGTTATTTTATTGCTAATTGTTTTTCAATGCACGCTGACTCTCGGCAGGCCTGGAAAGTTTTTATTTTATTTTTTATTTATTTACAATTTTCAGTGCTCTCTGACCCTGGAAGGCCTGAAAGTTTAAAGTTTATTTATATATTCATTTATTGTTACTTCAAAGGAGATGCCAGGCAAACTGAAAGCATTCTTGTTTCTGCGTTAAATGTGTGCGTCAGTTTTGTTTGTCATATGGTATTCTTCGTGGAAAAATGGAAATATTAAATAAAATTTTTAGCAGTAATGGACTCCATCCAGCCTTCCTGCGATTATCAGGAGGGTCAGCCTCACCCAGCTCTTTCACTTACTCAGCCTTGGCACGAAACCTGTCGATCCATTTTTCGTTATCTGTGTCCGTAAACTGCCTTGTAAATTACCTAGTTGAACTCATTAAGTGGAAGTTCAAAGTATTATAAGGACCTGTATAGGCGGAATCGGTAATCGAGGGTTTTCGGTATAATTAGTCGTCCGTTACAGATGAACACGGTAGCTTTTATCTTAAGAGATCATGTGAATGATGTGCCTGTCTTTGTTGACTCGGACACGTTTGCGTCGTTAATTATTGTTGGTGTTTCAAAATACAGCAGATGAGTGAAAGGGCTTTGTAAACCATGGCGTCACCTGCATGAGTTTGCACCCAATTCACCAAGGTCAAGACGGACCGGCGAAAGCTGGTACTTTTGCCTAAAGGGTTCGGTTACACAGACGTTTAAATTCACCCTACTGCTCTTACGACTAGTCAAAAGGCCAGTATGCCCATGGTTCCCCCTGCTGTGTGTTTACGTACACCTCCGCGTGTGGAGTGATCTGATACTAATTCCCATGCAATCTGGTCCTGGGACGGTCAAGCAGCCACGAAGTATTGCATAGAATGTCGTGCTGGGGGTGAAAGGTACTGAGACACATGGACGTCACAGCAAAAACACACTGCAATCCTTTTAAAAAATAACTACACGTATTTATCCTGGCTGTGATTAATTTCTCACTATTTACTACCCTTCTGTGATCAACTCATCACACATAATCTAATTGTCTCTACTGTGTTAAATACACGTGAATATGGGCGTTCTCATGCTTTAGCAGCCCTCTCTGCAGAAGGAGATGACAGGGAGAGTCGTGACGTCAGCCAGAGGAAAGGCAGTAGGGTCTCATCTGCCCATTTAGGGTGTCGTCACCCGCGGGGCGCGAGCTTTCCGTTAGCAGTGTAGCAGACGAAAAATACAAGTTACATTTATAGATTATGCTAGTGTGTTTCTTGACGTTCTACAGAGTTTTCACAAAAACGCATTCACAACGAACTGCATCTTGTAAAACATAACAATAGACGGCTGTTGCTCGTACTTAGTATTGTGTCCGAGCACCTTTAAGTTGCGCACTTCAAAAAACAAAGGACAGGTGAATCAGTTCGCTTAGGCACAGAGGTTGTTTTCTTTCCCCGGACACCTAGTCTCGATTTAGAAGCGCGAGGTTGGCGAAAAAAGTTAGTGATGTCAGAGCTTTTGCAATCCTCTGTGGCAAACCTTGATATTCTGGGTTACTTTGAAGAATCCTCCCGAAACCGACCATTTGTATTTTCCCATAGTTTCTACATTAAAACTGTATACAGGTGCTACCCACGTGCATTTTAAGCGTAACTCTAAACGTACATTCGAACAATAAACACTAGACCAGGGTCTGGTTATAGTGTGACGTAATGTCAAGAAGTTCTGGTCAAAAGAGTTGGTGATTTCAGTAAAGCAGCTGTGTCAGAGCTTTGAAACATGTCTGTAATACAGCCCCATAGAATGTTCTGTAAATGCATGAATGAAAAAAGCGCGTCGTGTCCTATAGGACGAAGACCACTGTGGGATAATCTTAATTTCTGTTATAAAAGTGGATTTGATGTTAACTCAGTTTTATCTGTCACTCTTCTCTCTCGCTGTGTGTGTGTGTGTGTGAGAGAGAGAGAGAGAGAGTGCGTGTGTGAGAGAAAGGGTGTGTGAGAGTGCGTGCGTGTGTGTGTGAGAGAGAGAGAGAGTGTGTGTGTGCGTGTGGCAACCGCACGCCTCCACTTAGGCACAGACGCACGCACAACACGCATACCACTCAGGCACGGATGGACGCACGCATGCACGTGCATCTCTAACAATTTGTATTGAAATCAACTGACTAAACTTTATTTCATGAAACTGTATACAACTGGTCACTGACACGCTCACTGTCGCACGCACAGCCTCTGTGCATCTTGGATCGCTACTTGCACGCGGCTCCCAGAACAACAGGTGACAAGAGTACATAGAACTCTCTGACAAATAAAGCCTAAAGTTTCAAAAGGTAGACATTGATAATACATTCTGCATACAGCCTAACATGGACAATGATGGCGATTTACCTGTGAAACAAATATTATCCTGTGAACGTTACCCACCCAGCCACCTCGCACATCAACTCTCTATCGCTCTGACTCACATCGTACCTAGATTGTAATCTTATGCAACGTAATTATAAACACGGTGTCTGTCGATAGACGCCACTTAACAGAAACGTCAATAAAAGGCTACGAAGTGATAATAATTATGGGTGGAGGTGAAGATAGGACATTATGTTTTTGCTTGAACATATAAACAGCCGTGCAGGTTTCGGCAGTTAAGAAAATACAAAGCAGAGCCTCTAGATTCACCTAGGGTCGTCTGCAGTAAAGAAAGACCAGAAACAAATTTGCGTAAACACTCCACCGGCAGGGGTAGCTCTTCACATTTACAAAATTTAAAAAATAAAACCTTATTAAAAACAAAACCAAGGCAGGTAAAGTGGCTATATGTGTTTCCCAGCAGTTACTTTTCTCTCAAGCTGTTGTGCTTTTTTCCCCATCATCTCCGACCACATGGGTTCCCCCTCCCCGTCACTCCAACCACACCTTTTTCTACCTGTTTATCGGTTGAAGAAGGATAAGATGCTGATGATTTGGTTTTTTTTACAACCCAGTACTCATAACGAGTTACTAAATAAAAAATTCACACAGAAAAGGTGGGATATGGGGTATGTGTTCTATCCGTTCTTAACTTGGCTCCGCTGTCATCTAAGCTGGAAACTCCACATGAAACTCGCGAAACTCCACACGACGGGCTTCAGTCGTTACTGCCGACGGAAAAAAGAACTCAGCCAACAATCAACAGAAGACTATGACAGCCAGGTAAGTGGACCACGCGGAAACGGGTGGCGGAAATGGAAAATGGAGGGGGTGGAGGTAGGACACCTGGCAGACCAACGACACGGCGAGAACTTGTCACTTTCGTTTCTCAGGTACTTACGTCATTTGGGGTGAAGAGCTGCATGCGGTTCTAAGGTGTGGCAGGGGCAGGGGGTGGGGCGATCTTAAAAATTGATCGACTTTTAGTCTGTACGGCAAACTGGTTGATGCCCAGAGGAGCTCATGTAGTGGGCCAAATGCACGCCGGATTGACCCTGGGCCGAGTTGCATGGGCGCTCGTCCCTAAGCAAAAATGTACTTAAAGTACACAGGGCAAAGGGACTTAAGACCTCTCTTATGATCGGAAGTGCAAATACGAACGCTTTTCCAACCCAACCCTGAACAGCAAGTCTGATTCTATTGTGACGCGTTCCTCTCGAGTAGTCTTGAGTTCAGGTCCCTGCGTACCGTAGAGTAGGCGCACCGGGCAGCATCTTGCCGGAAGTTGGGTCGCTATGAAGGATGTGATGCGGCGGACAACATTTATTAGCATAGCTGAAATTTGAGTTCTGCTTTGTAGTATCCTTTGTAGCGCCTCAACTTCCGGCAAGCTGCCTTACGGTATGCAGAGCTGCTCTGACCAAATCACAGCAAGTGGATGTTAGCACATTGCACAGCAGTTCAACCGTCTGTAACAATTATTGGACAAAGTCGCAGAGCTCTGGAGAGCTCTGGCGCGTGCTGTCTACAAGGGGGAAAAAAAAACTCTTTCCGCGTAGGGAGTAAAAATCTGGTTCATTATCACGGCGTAGGAAATTCAGTCTCCCAGTGACAGGTACTTCGGCTCGAGATTTTCCCAGTGCATGAAAAGCTTTTTTAACCTGTAGATAACACATGTCAGCACTAAACTGAGAACGAGATCAAGCTTTGCAGAAAGCGAATAAAGTGCAGGCATGTGAAATCGTCAATATCGCTACCCTTGTCGCCCCTACAAGCGGGACAACCTCTGTTGGAAGCCCAAAGCAAAGTTTGAGTGGTCTCCCCCGGCCAGCCAAACTGGACGAGGCAAACGTTTGAAAGCCAAACTGCATTTCGTATTGTGATAATCTATGAATACATAAATAATACCGACTTGTCTTGATCTCCTCTCCTTAATATCGCATGCTTCGGCATAAAAAATTAAAAAACAAAAGGTATTTGTATGTATGCACTTTTTCCGAGGCATGTGCACATAGTTTTTGTTTTTTGGAAGGGGAAGGGGGACGGGGTGGGATTAACTGGTTTTAAACAGCTAATAATCTATTAAAGGAATGAATGGTTTTCCGCCCTTAATTTTCAGAATTTCAAAGAATACGTAAAGGGGGTTTTTGTATGATCATTCTAACAAACCAGAAAAAAGCTCCCCCTCTCCCAAAAAATCCAAGAACCTCTAGAGAAAAAAAAATACGCCAAGAACACAACAAGAGATGAAGGACAGCTAGCGGATTAAAATTTATTGCTTAGAAGTGCGTACCCGTGGTAAGTAAATCTTGCTTACAGATCTGAATCGTTAACTTTTGTCCACCACTTGGAAGTCTGACGTCAGGAGACCTAAAACGACTTTTGACGCCGTTGCATAAGCCACTTGGAGTACAATGTCACACGATGATTTGTTATCAAGTACCAGACAGAAATGCAAAGAAAGAAGGAAAAAACGAAAAAAGAGAAAGAAGGCTGGAGAGGTCTGTCCTACCCTGTTACTGGTGTAGCATGGATCATGACAACTCAGAAGCATTTCTTCTGAGCGCAAGAACGTATGCAAAACGACTCTCTCTCTCTCTATGTATATAGTGTGTGCGTGTGTGGGGCAGAAATAAAAGAACGATTTACAAAAAGACCGTTTTACAGTACGATATCTTTTTTCGCAAAAACAAAAGAACGCAGTTTTTCTAAATCTGCAGCTTAGATGCTACAAATCTCTCGGACCATTTCCTTTAAAAACAACTATCCAGTGATTATTTCGACCAGTGTGCATGACGCCGAGCATTTAGGACAGGGCTTACGGAGTCCAGCCGAGCGGAAGCATGAAGGAATCACAATTTGGCAGAACATCTCAAACATGTCCACACTTGTGGACAGAAGAACACTTAACCCTAACCCACTATACTTCTTTCTCGCTTAAAAAAAATAGCAAACAACAAAATAAATGCGTATTAAAACTCTCACCACAATCATATCTACATGTGGATCTTTCCACGAACGACCCACTCCTAAAGACCTAAGACTGTTTTTAACCAGAGATTTTATTTATGTAACCATGTATTTGATTGGGTTAAGTAGGGATATTCTGCCATTGGCAAATTTTGTTTTTCCAGACTATTTCTTTTTCGCGATGTGGGCAATAGTGGGTCAAGTAGGGAGAGGAGAATTAAGAGAACAGGAGAAGAAAACAGTAGCACGTCTTTCATCAACAAAAATCAGTCTCCCTCCCTATACAAGACCGCAAATTTGCAGCTTCTGAAATGTTAAACATGGAAAGTTTAAGACAAATAAATAAACGAGCGAAAGCACTTGTAACAACCACGTCCTGTTTCTCTTAAATGACATTCTTCACTCAGCTGGCTTACGCATTTTACTGACTGCACACTGCTAGCACGTGCATACATACGTTCATGTGATTTCTCTCCTTCTATAGTCACTGCTTGCAGAGAGGGGGTAGTGTGAGAGATAACAAGCAGTTAAGTCAGCAAAGCTGGTAATAAGAACCTCATCAGGTGCACTGCTTAAGTATCGAGGGCCGCAAATATAAAGTTAATACAGTATAAGCAATTACTCCCCCCTCCAGCAACCGACCACCAGCCCAAACGATTGGATTTAGGTTATTTCAAGGTGCTTAATTAACCCAGAAATCTGAGAGGGTAACGGCATTCCATTCAGTAGATGTACGACAGGGTGTATCGATAGATATTTTCACACGGCCAAAGCAAGTGCTGATCAAACCTGAGACGTCAGTTAGTAGCACGTGCGTGTTTCCGACATGATGACCACACTGTCTGACTCGGGGTACACGCGCACCGAGAACGAAATG
Source organism: Lanistes nyassanus (assembly GCA_004794575.1). Lineage (NCBI taxonomy): Eukaryota > Metazoa > Mollusca > Gastropoda > Architaenioglossa > Ampullariidae > Lanistes > Lanistes nyassanus. The sequence continues at coordinate 381,404 of SMGT01010265.1, forward strand.
TCCCATAGATGACTGGCCATCGAAAATATTCATAAAAATATATATGGAGATGCTAAACGAGCTCGCCATAGGGTGCAATTAGAGTATTATGCAATACTCCGGGATAGTCTGGAATCAAGCAGTTGTGGACGATAGGAACAGTGTTGCATTAAAATAAACAAACAGAAAACTAGTTGTTTTTCTTGCAGCTTCGCTGTCCCAGAAACTAGAAATGCTTTTACCTTCCCAAGTGAGGAAAGTGTGGGTAGGACAAGAGGTGTATCCATCTGACTGGGGCTTTCTTGGCGCGTGCTCTTGGCTTTGCACGCCCGAAGGGAACATAGCGCTCAGGTAATTTCAATCACGCGACCAGACTCGTTTACTCTGGCAATGATGTTATGCGAGATGAGATCGGATGACAAGGTTCGAATAGGTGCAGTACCGAGATCCATGGCGACGAAAATGTAATGAGAGACTGCGATTGCTGAAAACGAAAAATTACTAGGAGACTGTAACGAACGAGCGATATGGAAAGAAGCCCCACGCGCGATCAGATCTACCCGTAAGATTACTTGAAAGACGAGCATCAGAACGTGGCCACCATACCCACCACAAGGCAAGCTAGTTCTCTTCCGCGCGCTCAGGCACTTTCATCAGGGGCGCTTTACAATGCCGCGAGGAATGGGAGCGACGCTAGATGGTGGCGTCGGAGTTACTTCGGTGCTAGGGCCTCTGACGTCATCGCCTACCATCGCTAGCGTTCCTCGCGTCTATGAAACGCCTCTCCGGATGCTCTGTAAAACAACCGCTTCCGCGCCCAAGAGATAACAGATAGCTATGTACACCTTTTTAAGATGTTGTTTAAGGGCTTGTAACAATACTGACCACATACAACGAAGAAAGAAACTCAACGCGTGCTTTTCCTGCGTTCGTGACATCAAATATCCGATCCTTACTGCATGCTGTTCACACTTGCATTTTATCTTTCAGATTCTGTGAAGTGTGAAAAGTAAAACAAAAGGATAAAAACCCAACAACAAAGGAAACAAACACACGGATGCTAATTATCTGTACATGGTTACATCACTCTATAATTAAAATCTGCCTAGCCTTGCAACACAGCGAGTTTTCGATCACAGCAATCAACTGTAATCAACAGGAACACGGCAACGTGTGAACATAAATTAACAAGTGATTATGCTGTCAGTCTCTCTCTCTCTCTCACACACATACACACAATCCTGACTCGTCCACAAATATCGCTCCGCAATGGATAACTGTAACCCGAGTACAGAAGTTCGGGAATCCTTCCGGGAAAAGGGGAGGTAAGCGCTCTGGCTCCTCGGACGAACCTAGAGAAAAACGCACGTCAATCTCGTGTCCTTCGCGGAGCTGGGAGTGTTCAGCGAGACTACGATCCTGTCACAGTCATCCAAGGGGCGGAATCACAGCTGACGAGCACTGGCATGCAGATGCTGCAGGTCGTCTCGCCCAATAATTACCCGACGTTCCATTTATCCCCACGCTTCCACACGTGGCCACCACAGCTGCTTGACCTTCCTGCACATACCTGGCCACTCCCTCACCCCACCCATTCACCCACACACCAATCCCGACGTGCCCGTTTCACTGGCTTACTAACGTCATCACGTGACCCACGGCACCACGAATATGTCACATCTTTTCGAGTGAAGCAGACGGCATTCCGAACGTTAAGAAGAATTAACCTTTCCACTGTGCAACACAAGCCGTCCCAGCAAGCAATGGTTTCTGGTCACAGGCCCTATGGAGTTATTTTACATCTTTTTTGCGTGCTTGAATTTCATAATATGTCGTAAGCGACATTTAAAGAACTGTGCACATCTGAGATGGAAAATTATAAACATCATGTTAAGTTCGTAACAGAATTGAACACAGGTATTTTAACATAAAGATGTTTGGTTGCTGCCCGGAGCAGTGCACAGACTCCGTCAGATGTGCGATAAAGAACAAGAGGATTGTCAACTGACGGCCGACCACCCTTACTCTAACCGAGTAAGATCAATAAAGATCTGCTCGCATATAGCACACTTTACCTAAGAGACCACAGGTAATCATAGGCAAATCCATGCAAGGCAGCAGACTACGTTAGAAAGATTTTGCAGGGTCAATGGTCGCACGAAGATTCTGTCTGGGGAGAAGGTGCACCGAAATCACCCATCACGCATGGGTGTTGGACTACTCCAAGAGGGTTCATCCTGAGATTCTAGCCTAGTGTATATTTACTGAGGCGAGTTTTACAGGCGCGAGAACCGCGTGACGTCAGAACTCCCACGGTTAAACATATACTGGCGTCATCACCTAGTTGTTTTTCTTCCCTTGTGTTAGTAAATCTGCATTTGCTACGCACCGATGTACGGGTTCCACAGTCCAACAATCCGACAACCTTTCTTTAGTCTGGGGACTGCACGGAGGCTAATTGTCTCAGTCGCCATGATAGGTAACTCTAATTTTATCATCTGGACACGTTGCTGAAGATTGATGATTTCGGGAGGAGGGGTGGCGTACGGAAGAGGGACACCTACCGAGGGGTTGGGGCGGTCACAGCGGGACCCCTGTCAACTTATTTAAAACGTATACAAGAACCACAGTATACCTAAAAGGTAAGTCTAACTTCTTGGGAAACTACAGGTCGCTTTCAGAGTAACCTCCAAGAAGTCTAAAAAAATTAAACACTGGCATGCTGCGAGAGTCGGACGGGCAGGACAGATGGCTAGTTTCCCCTTTTGGTTCCCAGAACTTTAATACTGTACTAAATGACAATATATCCAGAATAATGGTAACTTCATTTTAGGAAATTTAAAATTCTTTTCGTAGCAAAAGTGTTGGCGTTTTTTGGTTGTTGTTGTTTGAGAATAAAACCCATATAACAAACTACAGCAGTAACAAAATGCTCTGCTAAGATTTAAGAGGAAACAAAATCAAGAATAGATTTCCCTTAACAAATCTAAACCTCTGTATAGAAATTGTATATGAATATTTGCCAATACACAATTCAAATCATTCCTAAGAGCAGAAAAGACTCTAGCGGTAGAATGCATGCAAGCATGCTCACAAACACATACACATACACAGAAAGGGTGGGGGGAGAGATAAAGAGAAGACAGAAAGGAGAGAAACGAAGAACATCCCACATTCACACTGAAGACCACATGCCACTTCCGCGTGATTGTCTATACAGACCAGGGAAATGTGAATTCGGAGGAATGGGAGAGGAAGGAAAGATATAAGCCAGTGAGAAATACGCCACGATGAAGATTTCAGGTGTCAGTCATTCATTAAAATATTAAGCGAAGATGGCACGGTTTACTGGCGAGCTCTCGTCAGTGGTCCAAAAAGGCATTGTTAGGAGAGCCTTGTGATGGTCAGTTTGAGCAGGGAAAACGCCAACGCGATTAACAGTTAATACCAGCTTTGGAAAATTTTGCAGCAGCAATTTTGAGCGAGGTCATTCATCCTTGTGGGTTAATAATTCAGTTTGTCAGACTAATCAACAAAACTTTCAATGCGTACATATCATATGTTGGTATTGAATAAATGGTTCTAAAATGAGTGCAAATGACGGGTTGGGTTGAATTTAATTGCCTTTCTTAATGTGCTCAAGGCGTGTTTTCTTATCTATTACAAACAAGGCAAGCCAAGCCAAGCACCATAATTTTTTTGTGAAGTGGTTGGTGTCTATTATCGTTACAATTGACACACCTGCAGGATTTGGATCCACTCTCTATCTTTCTGATCATATATTACTTACGACATTTTTGAGGTAATAAATAACAAAATGCTCTCCTAGGACGATGCCACCACGTGCATGCAGTTCGCAGATTCGAGTCCATTCACCATCTTATTACGTGTAACTTCCAGCGTGTGCCACTCTCATGCATTCTTAATCAGCTCAATCTTCATTCATTCGCATTCTCAAACAAACGGGCCATGTGATATGGACCTCAGGGTAATGTACACTCTTCGAATAAAGGCTACACGTACGAAATAATTGCGTCTTTCTACGGACATTTCCTGGACAGAGATGGCATTGTGACGCATATAGTAACAAATTCGGACGACTTTATAAACAAACAGTCTCTTAGAGTTGTTTAACAATCCACATCTAATTAACTAGCAGAAGAATAATCAGAATTAATGCACTCACAGTTCTTAGCAAAATCCACAGTTTACATAGTTATTAATAGTGCTTCCATTTGCCCACATGCACATTCAGTAGGACAAATTTTCTTGTGATTTTGCGATTTATCAGTACAAAATAAAATCCCCACTGTGAGAATAACCTATATAATCTGTTTCGCACCAAGTACAGGTTTATGCCTATCAAGCTCTATGAGCGAGGAGAGCGTCTTTACAGACACAGAAACAGTACAATGTACATGCAGATATGGATAAGTCGAGTTCTTTCCCTTACGCAATCAAGTGCGTATGGTGTTATCTCCCATAGATCTTAGGCGGGCAATGACGTTTCTTGTTGATAATATGTCAGTTACGACACTGGTTTTCAGTTTGGCACACACATGTAGACCTTCCATGGACTATCCTGCACTGTAATCAGGAATTAGTCCCTTCTCTAAAGCAGTGATCCTGCTGCGTAGGCATTCTTTCGTAGAGTACGAATTCATTCATCTATTCTATTATGAAAATGATGTTAGGAAACGTACAAACAAGCAAACAAATAAACAAACAAAAATAGCTTCAGTCACATATTTTTAGAAACTGAACATAATTATTAAAATTTAGAATATCTCTGGTATCGCTATAAAAATTAAATTTAAAATATCATGCAATAAAGACAACGCTGCAGACTTTAAATTATAAATCAAAAAGTGGTGAGGATGGGTGACAGCGTAGCTGAAGAAATTACCCAATTCTTCTTCTTCTTCGTTTTTTTTTTTTTTGGGGGGGGGGGGAATATCCCGTTGACCTTGAGACTGTGTCTACTGTACCTCCATGATTACAATTTAAGGCTGTTCTACTTCACATGAAATGATTTTGCATTATAAAATTTCATGCATCATTCTTCGAGTGACTGCATTCCTACATGGTTTATATTTACGATATTTTGTTTTTATGATTTACAATATAAAAAAGAATTAACCTAATGTTTTACACTTTTTAATGCAGCGTTTATGTTTAATTACATACGATAATCAGGGTACAGACAAATGCCTCTTCCACACATTTAGTACAAGTGGAAGACCCTATTTAAAAAAATCCAACCAACCAAACAAAAAATTAACTTTAAACAGTCCTGTGAGTTTTAAAGACACGATAGTCTTCCTCTGACTTCCATTGTAAGATCTTTTTCTATGTATATTATGTATTTTTTTAAACTTATGGCGCTTACGTTTAACAACAAAATGGCACAGAACAATAATCTAATAAACAAAAATCAAACAAAATTCAGTAAGGCTACTTTTGCTGCAGTTATCCTCGGGGTTTCTGCTCTTTTATTCTCGAGATAGCCGTTGCGGGTAGAGCTAAGCAACGTGACTTGCGGGTGCACATGTCGTTTAACTCTGTTTAACTCCAGCCCCTACCACCCCCTTCCAATCCCACTAACACTCTACGGTGTGGCACTACGCTCTGTCGTAACCATAGGCACTCCTTGCACTTCCTCGGCTAGTGGATTACGTGTTCCACAAGGTAATACAGAAGATCGATCGTCTCATTATCACTCATTTCGGATCACGCAAACTTGAATCTCGCTGTTAGCAGTCATAACATTTTCCTCAACGCTTTTCTTTTGTTTTTAAAAATGCGAAAATGTGCGTTCGGTGGAACTTTTTTCTTGAAAGCGCCAGAATCAACTCTGGATGGGACGAGGAATCACGCCCCACCCCCACCAGAAAACATATTAAACGGAACCTACCCTCTATTCTGGGATTGATTTATCTCCAGTAACACGGTAGATGTTGCCAGCAATGTACACCCAGTCCTGACTATTGGCTCAACTGACAAGCGCCATGACCTTCTAAATTTTCCCTTTTTGTTTGCGTTCAGGTGTGGGCCTACCGAGGATGAAATGGCACCAGCGGAAAGGAAAGGCGAGACTTAGAGCCTTGCATATAAATTGCCGACGATGTGAAGCGGGTTCAAATGAATTAAGAAAATAAATTAATAAATCAGTTAAAAATACTAACAATAAAAGTTTCCCAGCTGAATGGAACACTTATAAATGCAATGAATGAATGAATGAATGAATGAATGAATGAATGATGATGATGATGATGATAGATGATGATAGATGATGATGATGATGATGATGATGATGATGATGATGATGATGATGATGATGATGATAGATTAACCCACAACTGGAGAGAACGTTACATAAACCTTATCGGAAATTGGAAACTAGAGTCTCTGTCCCTTTTTTTAAAAATTTGGGCATCCCAAACTTATTGTTCACGCCGTGCAGTCAGTACCTGGACTGAGTGAGCTAGAGTGGCGCCTGCCTTGGGCCAGGTCCTTTCATCACGGCTTGGAGAAGACAGACCGCCTAATTCTGACGCAGCAGATTCTCTGGAGCAAAGCTGACGGCATCCGTGAACAGGGACACGCCTCATGGAGGGACAGCACTACAGCAACAGCACGCACGCACGCACACGCGCACTCTCACACACCCGTGTTCTGCAGGGTCAAAGACTACTTGTAGTGAATGTGCTTCGTATCACACGAGACCTGGAGCAGATGTATCATGCATAAATTTGAACGGCGTGGGTAAAAAATTTGGCGTCACTTCTAAAGTCACGTCAAGTCTCGTCTTCCTTTCGAACGCACACTCCTGCACAACTACTCACTGGCGCTTGATCAGAGAAGGAACTCATTGTCAGCATCATCCCCATCCTCATCGTTTTGAAACAGCGGGTCCTGGCTTCATCTTCTTGAACTGAATCGCGGTTAACAGATGTCTACCGGACATCAGCAGAAGGTAGAACGACGCTGAGCGACTCTAACGCTTTAAACAGTCGCTTTCATTAACATTAACAAGTACTCTTCTCCTTCACCCGAGCTCCCTCTTGGGAGTCACGTGACTCCAGGTCAAGGGAACCAACAGCACCGAACGTTGTTCACCTTTACCTCCGGGAATCAATCACCATAGCAACACAGCTAAGATCCAGGGATGTTCTACGTCAGGCCTATACACGTGTACGGGAAACCAGTCAATGTCAGCCACAACAGAGACATCAGCACAGCTACCACAGCCTCAACAACGCCCCCGCCCCAGCCCCTGACCTCTTCCCCCACCCCCAGCAGCCCTCCCCACAGCAGCAGTAGCAAGGCAGCGGAGGCCACTGTCGCTGCCGGCACGTGAGCGCGCGTGTGCCTCCCGGTCGTCCCGGAAGAGGAAGTCACGTTGTGTTGGCTGCTGCCGTTAACGGCGTGGACGGGGGACTCGGTGCTGGTCTCCGGGGAGGGGAGGACGCCCACCGCCAGCTGCGGGCAGTCGTGCAGTCTGTGGTGGAGGTCCGGGCACGGCCCCGTGTCGCGCCGGTCCTTGCAGTAGGCGTCGCGGATGTCGTCGGGGCTGACCAGGTGGCAGAGCTGGAAGCAGCGCGTCTCATCGTCTTTGATGTCATCATCAATGATACCGCCATGTATGGCCAGGTCTGTCAACGACAGGAAGTTGGTGTCACACTTGGCACACTGCTATAGGCTGTTTACTGCATACTATACAGTATTCACTATGTACTAGTAACTATATTGTATACCGTACTCTACATGTGTACTTTTTAGACTATATTCTCTTCATATCCTACTAAAGGCAAGGTAAAGGTTGATCTCTGACCTGTTTTAGGTCGTCGGAGAGTATGACCCGCCCCTCTTTTTTTGTAGGCCAGATTCGTGAGGGGGGTGCCCATATCATCTCCCTCGCTGCTTTACCGTCCCTAACCCATGGGTTAGGTACCTATTTACAACTGGATTAAATGGGGGAGTGAAATGCGGCGCACGGGTATCGAACCGGCACCTTCGGGTTCGTAGGCCAGCACTACATGCTATAAAATATAGATTCTAGACACAGGCTTTACAATTGCACTTAAGTCTCGGTAGTTCTGTACGCAGAAACAGGTTTTAGCAGAAAGGGTCACACTCAATGCTAAACCCTTGTACCTGTGCAGGTGACAATAGAGGAAAAGGAGAAGGTTACGTAATTATCAAAGCTTCTCCTAACTGCGCAAACGATCTCGGTCTTTCAGTTAGACACCAATCCGACACTGCCAAACTGGGTTCGCTCAGTCAAAACCAGCCTTGCAAAAAGTAGGAGCATACAATATTCAAGCACCCCTAAACCAACGCACCATCTCCATGTCACAGCGAGCTCTAGCAGACAGTGCAAACACAAGTATCTTTCCCTGTGAAAAACAAAGGCCCCAAAGCAAATTTGTCATTCGCCTTCAGACCCCTATTTTTGGCAGGTAAAGGTAGGCTGTAATAGATTAACCATAAAAAGTTCATGACTTTTATTTACCTGTACAATGCACGAACATTACCTTTGCATATAAAACTTGGGTCCCCTGCGTGCGTCTCCACCTTGGGACGAAAGAACGGACACACGCTCTCTACCTGGCGGCAGAAGGTCTGGCAGGGCGGCACGGACTGACCTTGAACGAAGTAGGTGAAGGACGAGGCACACAACCAGGCTCTGTAGGCATGCTGCAACATGACAAGAAACAAACAGGCGTCAATCATCACCTCCATGTAAGCTGACAGGTACGTAGCCGACAGGTGAACCTCGCCAGACCTATTCTCCCCTGCAAAGTAATTGCAAAGTCTATGATGGACAGGTTCCTTAACAATAGTCTGTTAGGGGAAATAGCTGTGCGATTTGCGGCCATTTTTCCCTTGGCCATGCAGGATAACTCTTCCTGCACAGGAGTTACCTTCCTTACTTATACAAATTACGCTGCCTGTATAAGAAAGGCCTCTTACGCGCAGTAGTTATCCAGCATGAAAAGGGAATGTATGCCCACGAACCGTAAAGTTATTTCCCCTAACAGTCAGCTTTTTTCAACAGAGTCTGAAGAGAGCTGTTCATCTTAGCATTAGTATATAATCTTAAGTAATTGCCACAAGGAGCAAATAAGTTTCCTACTCTGCCATCATATAGATGCACATCCGAAGTGTGAATGGGTTTATTTCCTCACAGATCGGCAGGCGGAAGGCGAATGGCGATAGAAACACGCACAGGGTGGAGGAAGAGAGTGGAGGAAGAGGGTAGAGAAAAGCTTGGGAGGGGGTTTTGGTGCTTGGCCACACGGGCGGTTACTTCTTTTCATTTTATTCAAGCAGAAACTTATTCCTGGTTGATCTTCACACTTGATGGAGTGCTACACATTTTACATGCATGTTTCTGGTGTTACACGTCAATAAAGTCATGCTTACACAGAACAAAGTAGAACAGGCACAGTGGAACGATCCCCTCCACCCCCCCCCCCCACACACACATAGTCCGTAAGTTGTACAAGCGGCAGAAATGGTCACCACAGATCTTTCCCATTCTGGACAGCATAATCCAAGACTTCGCGAACTGTGAGGCATGAAAAGGCGGTGTGGGTGGGGAACTAAAATCTAAGGCAAAAATATTTCCCCGGCTTCCTTCGAAACTCACAAGACAGCTGTCATGAGTATCATGATCAACTACGGAACGTACTGCGGGCGAACGGAAAAACACAACGCATTAGGCGTGAAAAAGCAAAGACAAACAGATTAATCGCCGCGCATGTAGGTAATGAAAGGCGAGGCAGCAAGGCTGCATGCAAATGCTCTTAGGCTGGACGTTAGAAGAACTGATGTATACCAAATGCAGTAATGAGTAAAAACTCCCATAGACATGCAGAACTTATCAATTTTTTGAAATGTTAAGAGCCCTCACTTGCTAGTTCACTCGTTCACTGAGTGAAACGAAAGGGCAAGTGTCTGTTGAGAAAGAGAGGGAAGGAGGTTGTGAAGACGTGTTGTCTTGATGTTGCAGTCAATAGCTGTTGTGACGCCTGACCTTCGAACAAACACGTGCATCGCAGCGACACGTATCTCCATGACAACGCGATAACAAAAGAAGCGGACAAACATGGTGAACGAAATATTAATCCCCGCAACGGCTACGTGACACGGAAGGCAATTCCAATCAAAACATGGCGCCTTAGAATCGTTTGATTTTCTTTTTCTTTCTTTCGCCAACGTTGTTTGTCATTTGGAGATTTTCTGTCACACTCAATCTTCGCCTCTTTTGCATGCCAGGAACTGCGCGCTCAAAGCCTAAGAAATCACCAACAGTGCCGAGAATACGAGCAACAGAAACAACTGGAAAGCTCAGTACTTCCTCTGGAACAGCCAGCAACAGAGAAATAACTAACAATACCTGGACAACGAGCAACAGAAACAACTGGAAAGCTCAGTACTTCCCCTGGAACAGCCAGCAACAGAGAAATCACTAACAATACCGGGACAACGAGCAACAGAAGCAACTGGAAAACTCAGTATTTCCTCTGGAACAGTCAGCAACAGAGAAATCGGGCCGGGATTAATGAGGTGGCTGGGATTAGTAGCTTTTCTGCGCAAAGCCAGTATCGAAATAAGTCGGCGGGGGTTAAGTCGCCAACGAGGTGCTGGAGGCGGCGAGAGCTTCTGAGAGGGAGAGAATCGCGTCAGGAAAATGGCTCGCACACTGACGGAGTAGGGTGGGGGCGAGGGGTGAAACGGTGGGACAAAAGGGTAGTTGGTGGTGGGGGTGGCTGCGAGAACTGGGCAGAAATTGGATCCGGAAATGTAGTCTGAGCAACTACTTAGCGGTCGAAGCAAGGACAAGCTATCTTAGTGGTAGGTGGCGCCACTGCGCGTGTCTGGAGCGACGCAGTGGGTGAGATTCGTTCCTGGGGCCATGCACGCTGGCGAGTGAGCTGCACCACCTGTGCAGGTGCGTACTCGCATGCATTTGCACCTGCATATATCCTTGCGGGTATGTAACAGGAAACACCACAGTATGACGAAAACCTTGCGCATGCGTGTCTTTGCGACTGCGCACGGAAGTACGTCCGCACGTATGATTGCATGCGCGTTACTATGGCGTTCTTGCGCCTCCCTGTAGTTTGCATAAAGATAAATGGTGCCTGGACGTTTCCCCTGTCCAATTCACAGCTCTCCAGCCGACAAAAGTGACCTAACTGTGCCCACTTCAAAACGCATCAAGACAGAGCCTGTTCCTGTCTCCGTAATGCCGGCGCATAAGTGTCCAAAAACCCAAGATAAAGGAATACTGAAAGATTTCTCAGACGACAATGGAGACGAACAGGCTCAACGGCACTGCTTGTGGCTTTCGCTGAATGGCATTTAAGCTCATCTTCTAATGTTAGCATACCTTCTCCCTTAGCACGGACATGCCTAAAACAATTCAGCACCTCCACCCGTCCACCCAAACCTGGTTTCTCGCACCCCTCTGCTTTCCCCCATTCACTTACCGAGTGAGGGAAGTAATTCAGCGAAGTGAACATGACACGTTGTCACGGAATCCTACAAGGATATATCAGAACTGATCGAACTGACGCAGTTTAGTGGCCGACATGAGGGATTGCAAGCATGCGGAAGGCCTAAGACTGATTTCAGAGTCTTACGCAGTCACATTCAGCTTATAAAACGTTATAAAACGTTGAGAACGGATACGCGGTCACGTTCGACTTATAAAACGTTATAAAACGTTGAGGAAGGAGGCGATTGCTCCCTTCCCCCTCCACAAAACTGAAGAAAAGCCAAACAAAAATTATGAGAAAGTGTATGAGAGTGTTTAACATCACGCCTGTTACTGATAAAAAATAACTATGTACTGAGGTTTATATTTATTTCATCAAGCGTCTCTTCTTCTCTCTCTCTATTTATCTTTTTATTAAAAAAAACAGATTACGACACATCAGTATAGAATATTGCCAAGAACGCTGCAGCAGGGAAAATGATTTGTGCAAATAATGGACCGACAAAGCTGCTTACTGTACTTCATCACCAGATTTAGCCATATACCTGCTGAAGTTGCACGCATCTGGCTTTATGGAAGATGCAACAGTCTTCGCGACAATGTGTTCTTGCAAACACCCACCTCGTCTCTCTTGCCTCCCCCCCCCCCTCACAAGCCCCATCTGTTCACTTCTGAAGGTGAATACCTACTCCCGTGATTGCTGGTCCTTACGTTCAAGGAGCAAAACTTCGGAAAAGTCCCCCACCCCTCCTATGAAGCGGAACTCGACGCAGGAGTGGACATGACCTTTCGAAGTGCCTGGTCAGCAGCGTTCTGCTGTGACGCTGTGCTGCACGCTGACCTGCCGCCGCTGCAGCTGTTGGATGTGTGCGACAGCAAGAACCACCTTCGTCAGCCGCGTCTCACTCCGCGCTGCCGGCGATTTTTTTCTACTCCCACCCTTCCTTCGCCCACCCCGACAAGGACAAACTACAGCGGGATCTCTTCGATCGATAGCAACGCGAAATCGATATCCTTCCTCTCTGACGACCACTCTCTCCCTCTTCCCTCACCCCCCATAATCTTTATGTTGCAGTCGCATGTATTCTGGCTTTTGGACGTGCTTTTATATTCTTCCCATCTCAGTTGGCCTGCATGAATGCAGGTGATTCATTGTCTGCACACAGAAGTACCTGTAAGATTCCCCTCGATTCCCCTGTGCAACAGTTAGCTGTAGATACATTTAATCTCCCTCTCCCTCAGAGGTTCCTTATATTGTGATACAGAATGACGTCTTTCCTGTTGTTTCCCAGCTCGGAGATTATTATAGCCCTGTCCGGTCTGGCTGGAGTTAACGCCCATAGACAGCTGTCAGCGATCAGTTGAGCGAAGTGGTCGTCCAAAAGATTCTCTGGATAATCCAGGCAGCAAGGGTGCTTTGAGCCAGAAGGGATTCCAGGCACGCGTTCAGTTTTCGCCGCTAGAGTGTTCGCCCTTGTTCTTTTCCTCCGAGGACCTTCCACTCTCAAGACCCCTGCTCTCGCTATTTCTCGCCCATTCTAGCGTAAAACAGTTCGCATAATAATATTGAATTTTTTAGGCATACGCGGGGCATTACAGTTGAATAGCACTCGATTATTAAGCATTGTGGGGAGGCCGCCAATGATGCTGTCCCTCAAAAAAAAAAGAAAGAAAAAAAAAAAGAAAAACGAAAATACCCTGAAGGCTTCGAGAATAACAGAAGAGTCCCTGAATAAAGCTGTTAAGTGCCCTGAGTTCGGTAAACCTACAAAAGCGTTGGCCATACCACTTGTACTGCTAGCAACGTCACTGCTGTTAGTGCCCTTCCAGTCATTGGCGAAATGATGGAGATACTAACAGGGTTGAGTAATGCCCAGAAGAAAAACCTCTGAAAATTCACAGACTTCAACCAACCAGACCCCGAGATAGACTGTCAGAGGTGTGGATGAAAATTGTTCTGCATGGAGTGTCTTATTAAATTATAAAGAAGATATACAGAGTAACAATCAATTACATATGTTCTGGCAAAAGGGATGGCAAAAAATTCCTGTGAAACAAAACATTTTCCTCTGAAATTTAGTTTATCTCTGAAATTTGCTAATCCATTGACAGTGCTTATCCCAATAGTAAGTTTTTTAATAACCTGTCAGCAACTTGTTAACCTTCGATAATTTCGGAATGGTCTGCTTCAAAAATTCAGCCATGGCAATATTAATATACTTAATATTTCCGGAGCCAGCAAAGGGATTTTAGCTGAAAGGTGAAAGAGTAATCCTGTATACAAGTTTAAAAGGACGCGAATCTTTGTCCCTTTCATCCAGAACTTAATGCAGGAAGGTCTCTAGAAAATTAAGGGCTCCGTACCGTATACCGAAGTGCGTATAAAACACAGCGAGATCAGACCTTAAAACGGATTTTATGTGATGAAGATCGAGACAGCTTGCGTATACAACCCAACTCAAGAGTTTGGATCTCTTCTCTCACTCACACACACACAGTAGTTATAAACTGAAGAGGACGAACCAGGATCTAAGTCAAATTCTGTGATATCTTTTCCTCTTTTTTCTGTCGGAATGGATGAATGGAAAGAAAATAAAAACATTTATACAAGCAAGGTTGGCCAGGAAGCGAGGTGTTAGATGACAGAGAGGTCATGGTTCACACCCTAAAACTACACAAAGTATCGACACAAGCCCGCAAATAGTAAACGTAATGCTGTCAAACACTGACAGGGGCCAATCACGGGTCGCCAGACCTACGTGCGTCACATCCGGCACAGCACGTGCAAGGCGTCACGTGCCAGACTTGGGACGATACAGAAAGGTGGAGAAGCTCGTACAGGCAGGTGCATCTTTCTCATACGCGCGTGCTGTCGGACACGAGACTAGGCCCCGTATGCACGTCAACGGTATTAAATTTATTCCGGAATAGCGGAATTTTCTCCCTCTCAAAACGTTGTTTCGGGGAACTTGGAATAAACTATTCACTCCTAGGTCGACTGAATAATTTAATTATTACCGAATAATACCGAATAAGCTATTCGGTTTTCGTGCATGGGAATTTCAAGGAACTTATTCCTGTCACCGCGGCTATTCTGGAATAAGTAATCTATTCGGGTTTATGCATACGGGGCCTGATGAAGTAAGGTAAACAATTAAGTCTTCTACGAAGTTCGCAAAACCTGGCTCAAAAACTGTTCATATGTTATACTCTAACAACGCGTGTTAGCAGGTCCTTATCTCTCCCCTTCGGTTCTTATAACATACTCTCTCAGTCTCTCCCTCACCTCAACCGCGTCTGCGTACAAATGCACTTTCTCTCTAGCTCTCTCTCTCTCTCTTTCGCACACACACAGGAACAGACAGACAAAAAAGGCCGAAGATTAGTGGCGAGGGAAGAGAAGAGACGGGAATTAACAAAAAGGGTATCTGCTGATAAATAAACCTGAAAGATGATAGGAACAGAACACCCAGCAATGTAGGAAAAACCCACAGGCGTCAGACGGTGAAAATTATGTGTACAGTCGCCACTGAACACCCCCCCCACCACCACCACCAACAACAACAACTGAATCTTGGTTTCGGAAACGACCAGAACAGATCACTTGCCCCCGACCACCTTAAGGCACCACATTTCCACCTCTGTATCCACCACTTCCTGCCCAACGAATTCTCTCGCTGACTGTCGGAATGAAACCGTGCTCTGAATGTACACAGGCAGGGTCTGTGCAGATAAACCGCGTTTTGGTTTTGTTGTTCTTTTGATTGTTTTGCTAAACGGGGTGGGGGAGGGGGAGGGGGATGAGACGGAAGGATAGGGGATCAGATGGCACGAGGGTTATGTGCAGGTGGCGACAGCAGGATCGAATCCGCAACATCATCGGTGACACGACAGCGACCGAGAGATGAGAGAGATAAGCGGTTTAGAGGTGAGAGATGAGAGAGAGAGAGAGATGGGGGTGGGGAGGGGCGGGGAGGGGGAGACAAGAAGGAGGAGGATTGGAGACTTCCTTCCATCGAGAGAGAAAAGAGCATGGGGAAAGAGAGACAGGAGAGAGAGAGAGAGAGAGAGAAGAGCATGGGGAAAGAGAGACAGGAGAGAGAGAGAGAGAAGAGCATGGGGAAAGAGAGACAGGAGAGAGAGAGAAAGAGCATGGGGAAAGAGAGACAGGAGAGAGAGAAGAGCATGGGGAAAGAGAGACGGGGGGGGGGGAAGAGAGAGAAGACGCGGGCTGAGAAAGATGGCGGTGGCTGTCGTGGTCTAATCGATCAGCGGTGGCATCGTTTACAGCTTCTTGCGTCCATGTCTCTCGCACGCACCACGTGTGGGCTGCCCACAGTGGGACGTGCCTATGCTCCCACAGGAGACCGCAGCTCGTGAGGTTACGATCCCGGCAAGCCAAGTGCGCATGCGTGCCTGCTGAGACTGAGCCTCCGGCAAAGAGAAAAAAAAACGGATTAGAATGAAGAGGTAAATGATGCTGTGATTATTTTATGCAACAGGCTTTGAGTGAATCTCTGCAGTGTGTCAGATCTCGCTGTTACCCCACCAGGGTTATCTATTCATCTACATCTCAATATCGTAAAATTTCTCACCAGGGCAAAGAAGCTGTGACCCTAACCCGAACTCTAATTACGATAAGGCAAGACCTTCAATAACGGACTAAGCCTAATACAAATCTGTCAGCCAGTCACAGACCTCGACTTGACCGACCCATTTCTATCAGTGGTCTTCCAAGGGTCCGTCTTCTTCTGGAAGAACATCTTACTCCTAGCGTGTCGTCTCACGTGCTCACTTTCACACGATTGACGTCAAGAGGATGACAATGACACTGTGTTACTTTACACACTCCCAATGACAATATGTTCACACGACTGACGTCAAGAGGATGACAATGACACTGTGTTACTTTACACACTCCCAATGACAATATGTTCACACGACTGACGTCAAGAGGATGACAATGACACTGTGTTACTTTACACACT
>SMGT01010265.1:401389-415404 GCA_004794575.1 Lanistes nyassanus
GGGGGAGGTGACTGCACAACTGCCAGCTTCCGCGCAGGACCAAAGCTCAAAGATCGTCTAGGGAGTTCGATGCAAAAAGTCCAGAAGAAAGGCCTGCGGCAGCTTCTCCGGATGTTCACTGATGATGAATGCACTATTCTATTAGAAAGAAAACTTTTGCACATCCGGCAAGACAGGCAAGAAAGGAAGATATAGGAAGATATATGCATTAGTCTCAAGAAACAGCGGAGCAGAGATCGGTTTGGGGGGAGGGGGGTACGCGTCAGCGACGGAAACAGGCCCCAGCCCACCGACTTCCCAATCAGTATCCACGCTGGTAGCATCGCGCGGTGCAGACGATAATCGAACTGCCGTAATCTGGCACGACTGGGGGTCAAGGGGTCGGCTGACATGCGCCGAGACCGCAGATAACAGCCGCGTGGCCCGGTTGCAGGAACTAACGATTTCCTAGCAGCCATATTGGCTGCCTTCCACTAAATGATAGGCACGCACGTCTAGCATGCCAGTTAATGTGATTGATACGCCAGATTATCGGCCTTGCACAGCAGGGACTTTGCAGCCTCGACTCCCCTTTTTAAGCCTCCCCGGTGAAGGGGGAAGTGTGCTGGTATGAAATGCGGGAAATTCGAACCGTAGCAGAAAAACCAGAAGTTTTTCCCCCGTTAATTTTTCACATTCCTGTCTCACCTTTTACTCGTTTTAACCAATTCGTAATAGCAGGTTCCCCAATGGTTAGCGTTTGAATTTGAAACTGGCATCTGTTCACTTCTGCTTGTTATCTCTCAAACGCGACCAAAGATAGTTCCTTATTTGCGCATGCGCGAAACGTCACTCAGGAACGCTCCAATCAAAACCTATAGGAAAACAGGTTTTTGACATTTTCCAGCTTTCAGACATGTCTTCTTTCCTGCCTTTCCTTTCCGCTCAGTCTTGTGACCAGCCGATTGCGTTGGATTTTTCCGTGAAATAAATATTTCCCATTCCTGCAGGAACGACTCGAAGAAAGAAAAACAAAAGGTCTGACCAAAAAGTTTCTTTTCGGGGAAGAGCAGTGGGGGTGGACAAGCAGGCAGTTTATGAACAGCGTCGCCTGGCAGTTTTCCAGCCACTCCATTACGCAGATGGTGCGTGCGTGCGTGCGTGCAGGTGTTCGTGTCTTACATTGTTGTTCGAAGCCTCGAAAGAGATTACCTGCATTCATATACGCGCATTTACACAGGTTTAAACTGTGAGATTGACATTACGTAACGATATTGTTACGTGCCATCGCATTTACACACGTTTACACTGTGAGATTGACATTACGTAACGATATTGTTACGTGCCATCGCATTTACACACGTTTACACTGTGAGATTGACATTATGTAACGATATTGTTACGTGCCATTTCCCTTACAGGCAACGAGGTTTCGACACATTTACACAGTTAGGCGTTACGTAACCTAACGGTAACATCACAACGCCAACACCTTGTAGTGATGAGAAGACGATGGTCACGTGCCGTAAGACTCTAATTAAAGTTAGGTCAGTCTTTCACGGAAACCCTAGCTCTCTAAGTGGAGCCAGAAAAGGCGTTTAAAGAGGGCAAATCGCTCCTGCTGAAAACCCTCATCCTACGCTGCACTGTTTCGCCCGCCTCCACGCCTTCTTCTCAAATCAATCACAGTTCCTTGCTTGCTTGCGGAGTAGCAGGGCGTCTGGGTCCAAAATTGCCCTCAGCGCATGGAAGATGCGATAACAGTGTTCACCCTACCCGCTTGCGAGCAGCCCCGCTCACGATCGATAACTCTCGTTGTCTCTCGCTCCGATCTTTGACCTCCTGTGGCACGGACGGCGGAAACGTCGGCGTTAGTTGAGCTGAATCTGTGAACTTCGCTCTGACGTGACGAAAACAACGCCATCATCATCATCATCATCATCATCATCAAAGGGCTCGTGCATTTGTCAACAGACGCAATAGAATTTGAAGTCTAGTTTCTCTTCACACGCACTGCAAAGTTTTCTAAGAAACAATCTTGTGCTGTACCAGATTGTGCTTTAACAGATTAATTTGCTTGTGAAACTATTTCTTTCCTCGGGCTCGGTGCGTCGGTTAGAAATCCACATGCGCAAACCTCCGCTTCCAATTTGAATCCAATAAAAACACATTTCTTTTCACACGTACGTTCTTGTTCACAAAACAGAACGAAGACTGAGAAAAGAAACAGTTTATAATTCGTTAGCTTTGTCTTTAATTCTTCTAAACCCTAACTAAATCTCCAGGTTCCTGACTAAAACAACTTTGCCAGCTTTGATTTCTAGCCTCGCACAGGATTCCAAACACGTTTGGGTTTCTGTATGGGGGGTGAGGGGCGCCAGCAACTGGGTGACAGTGGGTATGCGAAGGTAGTTTACTACTAACACGTTGGCTACAACAAGACTAAACTTACTGGATTGGCGTGTTTATATCAGTTTCGGTATTTTGTGACCAAGATGACGTCTGCTGACGTCACGAGTAAGTCCTAATACTTCCTGCTGGTCCCCCCTCCCCTTAGAAGCTACCCACTTCTCCCTCTCCCCACCAGTGATCACGGATAAACGGTAAAGCCGAGACCAGAAGCAGTTTGCCGAGACCACGCAGGGCAGACTCATTTGCAGGGCCCAAACCATGAGCAAGAATTTTCCCGGCCGAACGATCTGCTTTCTCAAACAGTGCAGCCAAAAGGTTCTTTCTGGTGGCAAATATATAATCAAGTGGGTGGCGCGCTGCACAAACCACCCCGTCCTCCTGTCCTCTCCAGGGGGCAGAACAGAGCTCCAGTCCTAGTGTTTCGCGCCGTCCCTTGGCCCTGCCTTCGTCAGATCAGTTTTCAATGTTTTGTATAATCTATTTTTGTTTACTTTGGCTCAGCTACCAACGCTGTCTCGAGATTGGGATCGAAGGAGGGGAGAGGGTAGTGGAATGTCGAACCGTCCGAAGATAACCCCGACGACAAGAACTGTAACCAGGTGCCACATACAAAGTAGGTGTGCCGGAGAGCATGAAAAAGCGCAGAATAACTGGAGCCAATCAAAATACAGTATCACGTAAAATATGCTAATCTCGTAGGGTCATAACTGAAAACCTTGCAGTTTCCTGGAAGATCTTTACTGCCTATACCCCACCCCACCCCTCCCCCAACCCCCACCTATCCCCTACTCCTAGCCCCCACCATTACCCCACCCCACCCCTTCCCCTAAATCCCCCTCCTCCCGGAACATCCCCCTCTCCCTCCCTTCCCCCCGCCCCTGGAAAGACCTTCGAAATATAGCTCGCCATTTGATTGGCTCCACTTGTTACACATCCTAAATAGAGCTCGTCATTTGATTGGTTCCAGTAGTTCTGCGCTTTAACACTGTGGGACACGGGATCCGGACCTAGTGCGCCATGTATCGGTGACAAGCACTTGTTACCGCTGTGCTACGAGTCACCTCGTCTGTTCATCAGATGTCGTCGATATTTGTCGTCAGATGTCATTGACATTTGTAATCGATAAGTTGTTGTCAGTTGTCATCGACTTTTGTTGTCAGTTGTACTAGATATTTGTCTGCAGTTTTTATAAATGTTTATCATTTGTTGTCAATGTTTCTTATCAAGTGTCGTCTGATATGAAAAAGATATATTTCACTTTAATGCGCAGTGGCGCCTTTCTTAAGTTTATGGGACTCCCACAAACCCCCCTTTCACTCTCCCACTACCCTCCCCTCAAAACAAACAAACAAACAAAAAAAGAACAAACAAAAGCTCAGCTATTGTGGGTCTGGATTTACATGTTCCAAATAATTAATTACAGAGCTGCCACACCAGTAAGCTTTCATAGAAGGTGAGTGAGCGATCGAGAAAGCAAGGGCGAAAGAAAGAAAGAAAGAAAGAAAGAAAGAAAGAAAGAAAGAAAGAAAGAAAGAAAGAAAGAAAGAAAGAAAGAAAGAAAGAAAGAAAGAAAGAAAGACAGAAAATAATCCCTGAAGTGCACAGAAAAACACGGCAGTTTGGAAAACCTACAAAGATTTTTCTACTTGTGTGCAGGCGCTTGGCACAGAACGTGATCGTTTGATGAGGAAGAACGAAGGAAAAAGAGGAAGTAAAGGAGAAAAACGGGTGCCTGTCCCCCACCCCCCACACACTCTAAAAAAAGACGGGGGTGGGGGGGGAATGGGTGAGGGAAAATGGCGTTAGCTGACGGCAAATCGCGGCCTGCGTGCAAAGGGGTGGTCTCAACTGCACCGATGCCGTGATTCGATTAAAATTTTCGCCGCAACTGATCAATAAGCAAGAGATATTTAAAACCGTATTAACCACCTCCGCCGAGCAAAGATCGATATTATCACGCTCGCTGTCAGAGTCTGGGTCGCCGTTAGGCATTCCTTGTCAAAACATTCATCATCAGAGAATAACGTGTATCCCACCCTTTCTTTTTTTCGTGTTTCTTATTCATTTACTCCCTGCCCCACAGCCTACGTGTGCTGCGTTCGAGCGCGGTTGCAAGTGAGTGCCCCCATCCCACACACGCTTCTGATGCTTGTTTTACACGACCGAGAAAACTTTGTTCGCACCTACGACGGAAAACAACACAAGACTCGGAACTTAAGACCCACATTTCTCACATTCTGTGCTGACAAGCACTTAACCACTTACAGCCATCAACTGACCGGCTTAATCGCTACGAGTGACCGACAGGACTAATTCCATTACAAGACTAACTCCATTACCACAGGACTGACTCCATCAACACATAACTAACCCCATTACTACAGGACTCTCTCCATTATCACAGGACTAGCTCCACTCCACTACCACAGGACTAACTCCATTACCCCAGTACTGACTCCATCAACACAGGACTAATTCCATTACTAAAGGAGTCACTTCACTACCAGAGGACTAGCTCCGTTACCACAGGCCTAGCTCCATTACCACAGGACTGACTCCATCAACACAGGACTGACTCCATCAACACAGGACAGACTCCACTATCACAGGACTGACTCCATCAACACAGGACTGACTCCATCAACACAGGACTGACTTCATCAACACAAGATTGACTCCAATATCACAGGACTGACTCCGTCAACACAGGAATGAGACTCCATTACCACAGAAATAAATTCAGATTCAAGAACTGCCATAAACCCCTTTCCCTGTCCTACATACCACCCGCACTGTTCATTTCAATAAATTTTGTTTATCTAGGAATGCAGTGAGTTCCGTGAACCGTACCTTCGTTCAACCCACCCTATTGTCTGGCGCCGTACAAAAGATCTTCGAAAACAAATCACGAGTGTACACTCTCCGTCTGCTGGTCAGGAAGAAAGAAAAGTGCTGCGTTCATGGTGCACGCACATCCTCCCTCCTTCTTCCCCTCACCCCCAAGCGCATGCGCAATGACGATGGCGCGACAGCAGGCACAAATATTTACAGCCCGAGTAAATCAAGACAAAGGAATCGGGTCGCAGTTCGCTTTTGTTCCTTGGCGCCCCGCAAGAAGAGATTTATGAGAAGCTGCGACTTCCGTGGGTCTTGGCACAGAAGTCTGAGGGGTTAGCGCTGATTGAGGTTTCCTCGCGTCGCACCCTGGGATGGAACATTATCGTCACAGTGTTACGGGCGGATCGAAACCGACAGGTCTTTGAAACCGCATGCACGCACGCAACACAGAGATCCACAACACAGGTATACAGGCAGGCGCGTATCCACATACGGGCGTGCACACATCCTCTCCCCCACCCTAATCTTTCTTACACACAGAGAAACAAAGAGAAAATGTTGGTACAGCAAAATTCAGCTATTACAGCACTGAAGCCAGGACAGCTTGAGTTCCATTCTCAGAATATCGTCGTTCTGTGCACATTCAGCATCAAAGCACTGAACTGGAGAAGAATCTGCGTTCGGAAAAGAGATCTGACGAATAGGACATCAAAGCTAGCTGCACGTGTCCCACTTTTCCATCTTTTTTTTCAGCAAACTGATACGTACCAGTTTGTGAACCCTTCACCCACCCAACCTTTTCCCCAGACGGACTCATCAGAATCATTTCAGAGATTTTGATCTCCCCTCACTCTCTGTCCTCTCATTTACCCATGCATGCATACTGTAATGATATTAGGCTTATAAATTAATAGAAAATTAAATTAACTCTGGGGGTGGGTGTGATATCACATTAACAATTAAGCAGTCAACTGGGTGCAAGTCGTGATGTAAAGTTTAATCATTCTCAGTCCCTCAGTTATGCAGTTGCTTTTATCAAAGCCAGGCCATCATCCTATTAACTAGTAATAAAGGTCTCCACCCACTTTGTCAGGGTGTCAGGGTGTCAGTGTGTCGGCGACTCGACCCATAAATGGTTTGAACTCATTTCCCACGTTCTTCCTCTCTCGCACAGGTAATGGTATAAAGGCACAGGTAAGCACTTTCGGGCCACCATAATTTTCTGTCTTTTGTCTTCCTCATCACCCTCCCCCCTCCCACCCGGAAGAAAAATCTGTTTGGTCCGTACCCTGACTGGATGCCGGAATCTCGCGTGTACAGGCACTACTTGTCTGTTGAAGATTCCTTTCCGCCATTTCATGCCTTCTTCCACCTCCAAGTCACATTTCGGATCCTGTGGCCTGCGTTCAGCCGGTACAGTGTACTCCACAGAAGGCTCTGGGACCCCAGTTTGCTTCTGTCCGGCCAAACACCGTCTTTCTCCATCTCGCACCCACCCCACCCCTTTTCTCCCTTCCCTCCCCACGGGAAGCTCTAACCCCGCGGTGCTACGCTAAGGGGGCACTTCATGGTACAAGTTTGTCACTTTTATGGATTTTTTTTCTGTTTGACCTGCTGGTTCGTCTGCCGGCATTCAAAGTCCTGCATCCCCTGGCCTCGTTTTATGTCCGCGACTCAGGTTCTAAAACAGCCATTACTTTGTCGGCGTGTCCATGCACTTAGACTTCCCAGGTCTTGAATTGCAGCATGCAGGGGAAAAATAAGGATGTAGGGGGTGGACTGGAAAAAAAGTCTCAGCTTCTTTTAGAATCGTGCGAAGGGCCTATAAATACTTCGGCGCCCGAAGACAGGAACTGGGCCCGGTCGCATGGGTGTTCTTATTGCAGGTACATAGGTAGAGATCCACGTAAATTATAGAAGGCGAACAAGCCTTACGGCCGCTGTTACGACTGAAAGTGCAGATACAAACCCTTATGCAACCAAGCATTAAGTGTTCGTATCTATACTTCCGACCATAAGAACGGCCGTAAGGCCTTTTCTGCCTGTATATTTAAGTTACACCTTTATGTTTGAAGCTCAAGCTAGCCAGTCCTGGGGTGGCTTGCATGAGTGTTTGTATCTGCACTAGCTTGAGGTCATAACAGCGGTAGTAAAGCCCGTTCGCCCCGTGTATTTTACGTACACCTTAAGGTATGAACAGGATATAACTGTCATACAAATCAGCCTTGGAGTCTAACGTGTACGTAGTCCTCATTGTTGTTTTGACTTCCACGACATTACTTTTTAAAGTAATCGAAATCAAGTAATATTACCTAGAAATTAATTCGGACTACTAGGTTATATGCAGTGGGTTGGCTTGCGTTCGTTTAAACTCTTTCAGTCATAAGACTAGTTGTAAGCCCCGTTCCCCCTGTGTGTTTTACGCGCATCGTTACGTAAGAACAGGACAAACAAACGCCAATGGAACCCAGTCTGATTTAAAACAAAAAAGACAGGAAAGTCCAGGTCGTGGATTCTATGTGGTCTGTGGAGCACCGCGAGCGACAGAGGAAGGAAGGGGAAATGATGTCGGTTTGGGGAGTGGGGGTGGTGGTTAGAGGACAGACATTGGTTGCTTTTTACGCCGAGTTACCAGCTGAGACACAGCGGCCAGCCTAGTAAATAGGTGGCGCTTCACAGAGACAATGTGAGGAGGAAACGACCTTTGACTGCAAGACCTACGACGTACGCTGTCTGTGGTCGCAGCGAGTTTCTGCTGCACACAAGAAGCAGGAGGGAAGAAGGCGGAGAGAGAGAGAGAGAGAATTTGCTGCGGTACGGCACCAGCAGTTCGAACACCTCGGGATTCTGTGTGCAAACAATCAAAACGACAGCGGGACAGAGTATCGACGCGCCGAGCACGCAGGATGCTGAACCAGAAGTCTCCGGCAACAGAAGGGGAAGTGCACACGTCGTCAAGACAACGTCAGACAAACACTCGGCCATCGAGCCGGACCGGCAAAACAGATCCGACATCGATTTCTTCAGGACGGTTAGGCGGCGCGGCGCGTGGACAGGGGGTAGGGAAGGGGCGAATGAAAGAAAGGATGGAAGGGTGTTTGAAGGAAGAAAGAGGAAGGTGCGTTCACGTGGCGGCACCTGCCTGCGGTTCGTGTCCGAAGTATCTTTCTTGGCTGCGAGTTGGGAATAAGCGATGGAGTGAGTGAAGAGGAAGATGGGGAAAGAGTGAGAGAGGGGGACAGAAAGTTGTAGGGGGGTAGAGGTGAGTGCGTGCAGGTGTGATTGCAGTGAGGGAGCCACAGAGATGGATGAGAAACAGATATCACGAGAGAGAGAGAGAGCGAGAAGGAAGAGAGAGAGAGAAAGATTGTAGTAGAGGAGCAAATAGCACTCTCTATTGTCTGTCTTGGCGTCAGTCTCAACACACACACACACACGCACGCACGACTTTAAAGTTGAGGTGGGGTCATTGGGGTGGAGGAAAATCCCTGGATTGGCTTGCCTCTGCATCCCATGCGTTAAGACTCTTGGTTCATTTCCCAGCGTGAACGGACTCGCGTTAATCCAGGACATCATTCATGCAACCCAGGCCCTGGCTGGCATTTTGTTCACGATACCCTTGTGACCTTTTCCGTGCAGGCTGCGTATATCGTCAGTAGATACACACGTCCTTTGTGTCGCTACAGCACACACCAGCACGCGACCTTCTGCCATGCCTTGCTTGTCAGTGACTCATGTTCTGCAACCCTCGCCCCTTGCACCTCCGGTATAGACAGTCGGTAGACATCCGGCTTAGACAGCCGGCCACTTCCATCTTTCAATGCGCTTTTCAAGACCCATCAGTCTTCGTCTGAAAGGCTTCTAGCTAATGTGCTTCGGCAACGCCTGGGTTTTCAATATGTGCCCATGTTCCCGCACATGCGTACGCAGGTTTCTGCCGTTCTGCAGAAAGAACAAATATCGCTGTCGTCCTCATTGCAGTTCTTATGATCATTGTCAAGGTCGTTGTTGTACGATACCGACTGCAGGGAATGTCGTGCCACCAAATACATCTGCGACGCCGATGTACGTCGAAGGATGCGCAATTTTCTCTCTGACGTAAACGTTTCAGTGTCCGTATACCTAGGTCCGTACAGTCCAATTTCCCCCTCGGAATTTTATGGGCACTTTTATAGCTAAGGAGATACGAACACACAGGCAAAATCTTCACCGTAAAGCTGAGTTGTGTGGATATACCAATGAGAGTGTCTGGTAGGTGATTATGTGCAGTATACATTTACTGACCAGATCAAATCTCTAGCCCCATTCTTCCTCGTCTCGCCCTCTCAATCAATTACCCTTTCTCCTCAATTACTCTTACAAATGTTTTTCTTCTCTTATTTATCCAATGTCATCAGTGTAGGCTGCCAATAACTGCTGTTTACAAGACCCAGACTTCATTTGTTATAAGTTTTAACTATTTTAACTATATTTAACTATACAAGTTCTTTCGCGATTACGTTATTAATGTTAAATGAATACTTCTTTTTTAAAAAAATCTGTTGTATGAGCGTCGTTTCTGATTATTTTGTCAAAAGGTCATAAGCTCCGCTCACTCTGTATGGCTTACATCGCCTTTCATGTGGGGAAAGAAAACACGAGTTTCATGCAGCGCAGTCTAAAGAGCTTGAAAAAGCGCAGAAAAACTGGATCCAACCAAAGTACAGTCTTACGTAAAATATGCTAATCTCTTAGTTTCAGTTTCCTGGAAGATCTTTACTGCCTATGAGCCACCCTCCCCTAACTCCCACCCAAACCCCTACGACAGTGCGTGACAGCTGACCGTGGTCTGCTCTACGACAGTGCATGACATGTGACTATGGTCTGCTCTACGATAGTGCGTGACAGCTGACCGTGGTCTGCTCTACGACAGTGCGTGACAGCTGACCGTGGTCTGCTCTACGACAGTGCATGACATGTGACTATGGTCTGCTCTACGACAGTGCGTGACAGCTGACCGTGGTCTGCTCTACGACAGTACGTGCCTGTGGGTGCGCGCCGTTAATGGTCTGCTGACGACGGTGCTGATGGCCTGACCAAAGCTGTGGCTTTATTTCATTACGTCTGTATTGTCGGCAGAGCAGTTCCTAACGCTCGGGTAATAATGGCTGCCATAAAAGCACTTTCAGATTCCTCCCAAGACAGCTTGGCAACCACAACCCCGCCCTCTCTCCTCCCTCCCCCTCCCATCACCCACCATTTCCGATCTCTGTCTCTGGCCCATTTTGCCGCGCCGCTTCCGCGTCCCTGTTTTGTCTGCTTGACATTGGTTTATATTTCTGTATTCCTATTTGGTCTTGACTCCAAATATACCCTTTCTTTTTCTTCTGGCTGCGCTCAGCTGTGTTTATCCCTGTCCGCACGGGTGTATGTGTGCATGCATGCGTGTGCATGTGCGATTGTGGACGCATGAATAGGTGTGCGCTAGAAACAGAAGTTCTTGATGAGCACTGGTTGCGCTAAAACATCGCCCTGTCGAGTTTCTCACTAAATATAGACTGAAGCAAAACAGGAAACCAACACAAAGATGGCCATAACAGACCAAGCGGCCTGTGGGCTCTTACCTCCCTTTAAACTACAACGAGTAATGTCCCTTAGGGTCTGATCGGTACATATTCGGTAGCCGTTTCGCTTATATTCAAGTTTTCTAGACGAGGGTTGTTTGCAACTGGGTCTTAACTTTGCCCAGATTTGACTAACTCTATCTCGGCGGGAGGGTTTCGAGGTAAATGGGTACCATTCGAAATAGAAAACGGGGGATGGAAATGACAGACCGCAACAGGATGCAAAATGTGAACTCGTTGCCGTGACCCGAGAAAGTGTGGGGGTTTTTTTCTTTAAAGATCGGATTTCTCTCTCAGGATAGACGCAGAGGCAGGTGGTGAAGTTCTGCACTGCAGAATAAAACTCTAAACTGCTGACCTCTACCCAGCTGTCTAAACTACTACCAGATCCGGAAATGTTTGGCCGGCCGTGGCCATGTACAATGTCGTGACTGACAGCCAAGAAAGGACGGGTTATTGTAGGACCTGTCTCTTCACACCTGTCGATAACAGCAGGAGTTATCCCAGGCCAGGGTCGGGTTGCATGGGGATTATCACCTTCCCATACGTAACGGTGCACATAAAATACACGTGAACGCCCCGAGCGACCGTTCTTACGACCGGAAAGGAAGATATGAACACCAGTGTGACCCAGCTCAGTTCCCGTCTACCCGCGTGACCTCGCAGAGAGAGAGAGAGAGAGCGCGTGGAAAGGAAACTATTTTAAGGGTGCTGAGCTGAAGTGCCCAATCAGCCACTGCACGAGGTCTCACGCGCGAGTGTTCTGCAAATAATCAAACAGCACGCACACTCGGTGTGCATGCAGGCGTGTAGCGATTACCTTCAGATACAGAGGTGGTCTTGTTAGCGCACATCATGGCAGGAACCGAGCGACATCCATCGTGCTGCACCCTGTGCTCTCTTTCGCCTCCCACAGCGGCCAGGGGAGTGGAGGGGAGGGGGCTGCAGTAGGGGTGGGTGAAGGAGGTAAGGCACCGTGGAAGGGGAGCGGGTGAGGGCAGGTGAAGATTCTCTCTTTCTCTCTCTCACTACTGTATAATCGTATCATTGGATTGCTGTATTGAACAAATGCTCTCGCCTTTCAAAGTACTATGCTGGCCACGAAATAAAGATTAGTTCAGTTCTTTCTCTCTCTACCTCTCTTACACACACAAGCACACAAAGACAGAGAGCCAGACAGAGAGCGACACAGAAACACAGTTAAAAACCATTACACATTCGCCTAATGAGATTAACTGCTGCCATAGTCAGAAACGCCTGGCACCTTGCGCGTGAAATGGTACCACCAAAGTTCTAGACCAATGAAAAACAGGCTCACAGAACAGAATATACCTTGTCCTTTGTGTCTAGTCCTGACAGTTCATGAACACGCCTCCTGGTGTCAGGGCTCACGAAGTAAAATCTTTGACAACGATACTGCCATTCTCTATGGCACCAGAAGTTCCAACAGGTGAGCGGGAGGGAGGTAGAAGGGGGAGGTAGGGGAGAGAAATGCCTACTGCTTCTCTCGGATGTCGGTTATAACCGATGGGCCGAAAGCCTGGGATACAAACGAGC
Source organism: Lanistes nyassanus (assembly GCA_004794575.1). Taxonomy (NCBI): domain Eukaryota; kingdom Metazoa; phylum Mollusca; class Gastropoda; order Architaenioglossa; family Ampullariidae; genus Lanistes; species Lanistes nyassanus. The sequence goes on from SMGT01010265.1 coordinate 413,779, forward strand.
ATCTCCTGTTCTCGGTCCCTGCATTGCTCTCGTGTTATCTCTTCTGTTCTTCCTGTCTCGTTCTTTGTCCGTCTCTCCGTCTCTGTCTGGCTGCTGGCTGGCCGTCCCCCTACTCCATCAACCCACTTAGTTCCACCGTCCCTCCTCAGTCTCCCGTCTGTCGCTTCTTTCCTTCGTCACTGGATTTGTCATCAGAATTTCTATTTCATTACAAGGCTGCTGGTCTTGAGACTATCATTAGAGCTGTAGGTATGCATTTCACTCAGAAGGGCGCCGGACAGGTGAGCGAGATTTTCTTTCACAGCTACAACAATTGTGCGATTTGTCCATGTCGAAATGTGAGTGTGATTTGGGTGTCACTTTTCACAGTGAGGGCACGCGTGGGATTCGTCACATAAAAGCAAGTGGGTGTTTCTATGATTTGTTACAGAGAGGATACACCTTACGCGAGCGATTGTGACTTGCCACAGCTAGGATACGTGAGTGATGTTTCACATCGGTCGCATGTACGTGTCAGTTGTCGCAGGTATTTAAGATAGGACACGTGTGTCATGTCTCCCTTCCTGGGCGCGTGCGTAATTTATCCTGGATATTCCACAGGATACTCTGACAGGACACGTGATGTGATTTTTCACTGGTTGGAAACGTGATTTGTCACTGTTAGGACACGTGTAATAGGTAGGAAACGTGATTTGTCACTGTTAGGACATGTGTAATAGGTAGGACACATGACTTGTCACTGTTAGGCCACGTGTAATAGGTACGACACATGACCTGTCACTGTCAGGACACGTGTAATAGGTAGGACACCTGATTTGTCACTATGAGGACACGTGTAATAGGTAGGACATCTGATTTGTCACTATGAGGACACGTGTGTCATTTGTCTCAGCCAGGGGACGCGGGTTATTTCTTCATCGAAGTGCGGGAACCTTCCAGGGGCTGTCAGCGGAAAATTCGACCACTGAATCTACATTTACTCTCCTAGATGGAGGGAACTGGCGTAAGTCCTCCGTCTGGGAATATCCCCAAGGGGATGAGGCTTCTGAAGTAAGGCTTCATAAAAATGCACAACAGCCGACGCTGTTGACACTTTCTGTGACTAACTGACCAGGGGTACTTCCGGGAAACAGTAATTAAAGCAAGTAAACAAGAAAACCAGAAAAATAAATAAATAATCACTACCATCTCTCCCCCACACCTGTATACAGCTATATGGAGATTCATCCACTTGTGCACACACGCCTGCATATATCTACACATAAATAAATAAATACTCACATAGTAGTGTTCATTTATCACTAACGAGACTTTCAGTCACTCAAACCTCGTAAAATGAAGCCAAAAAGAGCGCTAACCTGAAGACAAATATTAAACGCGTGCTAAAACTACTAAAAACTTACAAAACCTTACTAAGATTACGACAAACATTAAAAATCTCACCGAAGTAGGATGACGCAAACGTCAGAGAGCGAAGTTGAAAGACTCCAAACGTCAGAGAGCGAAGCAGAATGAGAGCAAACGTCAGAGAGCGAAATAGAATGACAGCAAACGTCAGAAAGCGAAGTAGAATGACAGCAAACGTCAGAAAGCGAAGTAAAATGACAGCAAACGTCAGAAAGTGAA
>SMGT01010265.1:421890-441540 GCA_004794575.1 Lanistes nyassanus
AGGATCAAAGCGACGGAAAGGAGCAACTATTTCCGTGCGGTTTAATTAATGTGCTGCAAGACCTCGTAGCTAAGACACTGTACTCCTAGTACACAGCAGACTATACACGAGGAGTGCCTTGTCCGCAAAGGTTGTTGATAATAATTTGTGGTAATGATTTTTTTATATATCTTTTGACAAATTCTTCGCGAGCGCTGCTCAGTCGACTTAGTTCCATCGCCATCATCCATTGTTTGCTCTATGAATTGTATATTCATGTACATGGACGCATTGTGTTTTCTCATCCATGGATCGTACATACGTGTATGTGCGCGTATGTGTTTGTTCATTAATTTACCTGTGCGTATATGTATATTTGTTCATCCATGGACTGCATTTTCATGTGTATAACGTATACTTAAAATACAGCATATCGAATACCTGTGCTCATCTGCACACTAGCCCTGTGAACTCCATCAAACGAAACACCTGCGCACTCTCCCTAGCAGGTCTAGGGCGGAAACGAGATTTTTGGAGAGTGAGGTCCACGCCACGCCCGCGCTGTTTGAAAAAACAATCCCCCTTCCACCCACCCCCGCGTACACCGTCTCTAACCCTCTCACCCCGGCTTTGAGGCGTCCCGGAGGACAGCTGCACCGAAGATCAAGAGGCGGGCGCGTGCGGAGCCTTGTTTATCCAACAAACACGGCCCACAACTGGGCCCAGTTTGCAAGCGTCAGAGGCGACTGTTTAGAAGAAGAAGAAAAAATTCCCAAGAGTTGCTCATCCGGGGAAGCGCTACGTTGTGGCACGTGCCGTGCACGTGACCTCGCTTGGGGCTTGACGGGGTGCGTGCCGAAATCTCCGCCAGGCTGAACTTAGGGGGTCACGTGAAACAGTAGTCAACTTTTATGTTCCGGAGGCCTCAGTCCAGCGGCCTTCACTGCCAACAGAATCCCCTAATACCTCCCCCTACCCCCCACACAGACACACTTCCACAGTGCGGTATCACCACTAGACGGAAGCACCTTCCCTCTGAACAAAAACGTTTGGTTGCAGAATGAACTACCGAGAGGTACTATCGAGGTAAGCAGTAGTAGAACTTGCTGAAAATATTTCCCGCGCAACTGGAACAGGCAATTTGAAAGAACTGTGGTGATGACCTGCTTAGAAAGACAAGCGACCACGGAAACTGAATTACCTGCCAAGTAAAGAAACCCTGAACATTTTGAAATGATGGGCCACGTGCAGAAGTGTGTGTATTCAGTGCTGTTGATAATGATCACTCGACATAAATAAAATCCCAGGTTCTTGCCCCACTGAAGTAAGCGTTCAACATGGAGGTTGGCAATACCGAGATAGTGAAGGTTACCACATAGTGCCGAGGGCGAGACCACACTATTTCTCAATCGTGAATTATTTCCACAGATATCTTCTAGATTTATGACAGCAATCGATTCTGTGTGGTGTTTCGAGCAACGTTGAACTTTCTACATTGAATTCTTTCGCTGAAGCAAAGGTCTATGGCTCAATGTGTGTGTGTGTGTGTACACGCGTGCGTGTATGCGTGTGTACGCGCGCGCGCGCGCGTGTGTGTGTGTGTGTGGGGGGGTAGTGGTGGGAAAGGGGAAGGGTGAAGAAAAGGTGGGGAACACATTCCTGTCATCGTTTATGATTCCTTTTATGATTGAGGAATGGTTGTACACAAAAGTATTTCACTGCAATCTATTTCGTTATGCACAATACGGAAATAATTAATAAAAAGACGAATAAATGTGGAGGACACCAAATCATTTACAAACGAAGAAGACGAACGTGAGTGTAGTGGGAAAAGACACAGGAAGGGGAAGTAAACTTTTTCCCAAGAAGTGATCACAATGGCTACAAATCTGTCAATAAAGTAAATACTTCTATGGAACTGTATATACAAGATTTCGATAAACATTGAAAACATTTTTGAGCGGATATTTGCTACATTGTAAAGACAATAGCTGTGAAACAGACGCCTTTACTCAGTTGTCCTGGCATTTTTAATTGCACTGCCTTTGTAAGGTTAACAATGTTTATTTTACGAAAAGTTGAAGAAATAACGTAGTACTTGTCAACAGTGCAGACATAATGGACGTGTGTGTGTGTGTGTGGAATTGTTGAATGAGTATGCAGAAATAAAACAAAAACAAGAAAACAAAGCAAGTTAAAAACAAAATAAAACTCGCACGCACGCACACGCAGAGAAAAAACCACTTCCTGGCAGGTGCACGCCTTTGTATGGCTGTGGGCTAGTTTCATCCCCACTATCTGCTTCCCACTCGTATCTGCTGCCCACATGTATGTAGCGTTTTATCGGGTGAGCTGGATTTTAGGGAAAGGATAAGAAATGCAATCCCCTAAAGCTAACCCCACCTTTTCAAGCAAAAGGTACACGACCAGATAATTCAACACATTTATTGAACTACGAACATTAAAAGGATAGCAGAGAAAGGAAAGTGGTGGATGAACAAAGATGTAAAAGTGCGTGGGTGTGTCTGTGTAATAAACATAATGTATGTCACAAATCTCAGAACAGGAAGTGAAATAACAGTGTACAATTAAACTAATACAATGCGTAAAGACTACTTGCGGTAGATTATAATCCAAACAGGAACAGACTAATCAACACAGGGTGTGTTCACACTCAATAGTGGTCCGCAGTCGTAGTCCGTACGTAGAAGACAGTATCTGACTTTAGACCCGGAATGCTGAGATGCAAAGTTCGATCTGCAGAGCGTAGATCCAATAAGGTTAGCTGAAGACCCAACTACGCCTCCGATGGAGATTCCCAGCAGTTCCACCTGGTTCTCGTTTGGATATCCGGTACGATGAACAACGTAAAATAGAGTTCAGTTAGGTGCCCTTGGAGTGTCTTTGACCAACCGTCACAGGTAAAACTCCTTGCTCTTCGTAGATTTCTGATCTAGAAGAACGTCCAAACTCTACTAGTGGAAAAGTTCTCTTGTCTGCTCACTCACAGTCTACTACTAGACTAATCAATCGAGCTGCGCGAACACAGAGATGTAACCCTGTCTGCTTACACAGTTGGGACATATACCCATCGATGGCCCAACAACGATCTTGTCTCTTTCCAAACTCGAGGAAGTTGACCAAAAAAATGCTTTGCGTGGAAGCCCACAAAAATCTTCCCACGACGCGAAACTAGTAGATAGATTGCTAGGATTAGCCTACAGCGAGAAACGTATAGCAACAGTTGACCCTTAGAGCTACACAAAACCAATAACACGTCTTTACTTCTCGCTGCCTACTGCCAAAGTCCCTGAGAAAACGTTAAAACACCCCGGAATTTCTTCGTCTCCCCGACAACCAAATTTACTCTCTTCCCATTGGATGGAGAAGACCGAGTCTTACGCGTTTTTGATAATGGAGAATGACGTCTTTTCATTCCTAACCCTACGTACTTTCTTGCGTCATTACGGTTGTCAACTTTCTTGAATGAAAAGTTTCAATGTTATTAGAACACACAATAAAAGGAACAAAGATCTTCAACAATAGCGCTGTGGAAACTTTCTACAAGGTAACAACGTAACACTATGATGGACAGAAAGAACCTTACGAACAGAACTTTTACGAGCAAAAGCGCAAGTCTGGTCGTCAATGCATCCTGCATTGGGACAGTATTCATATCGACGCTCTGTCCTGTTACAACCCAGTCTAACCCTAAAACCTCGATGTGAAAACCCATCTGTTTTCTTTCAAATGCACTATAGGGCACTTCGGTTTATACAGCTACATGGTCCGTAATGTGCCCCGAAGTTGTCTTTTAGAATACATGTGCCAAAGCGAGTTTACCTCCTGTTGTGTGTGACCCACGGTTTTTACGAAGAGATTAAATCTTCGCCTCCGCATAGCGTCACTTTGTCCGTCTTATCTTTAATCTTCCCATCGACGTCCTGGGAAAACTGAACGTTTTTAGGTAAGCCTGTCCTGTTTTCTATCAGTTTGAGAATCTGTTGGGCTGGTTGCCTTAGAGTGACAAAGGTCGTGAGCTGGTTTCATGGGCGTTGTTATCCGTGTTCATACGTAACGGTGGACGAACTGAACTACACAAGGCGAAATGGCCTTATGACCACTCTTAATACCGTGAAAGCAGTTACGAAGGTTCATGCCAGCCAGCCCTGGGCGATGTTGTTGGGCAGGAAATCAAACACAAGGGGGAGGAGCGGTAATGGATGACAGTGGAACTGGGAGATAGGCCAGACGGAGGACGTACGGATAAACAAGCGCAAGGCCTGAAGGAAGGGATGACGGATGGAGGGATGGGGAGAGTGTAAGGAATCAGGGGGGAAATGTAGACATGGAACACGGCCGGACGGCCTATAAGCGCTGCGTACGTCATTCATATGGAACGCATTACGGCGAGCAAACAGCGCCGTCGGCTTAGAAGATCATCCACGCTCCTTGCACGCGCGTTAGCGCCGACGCACGACCGCGACGAGGGAACACCCCGCTGCGTTTGGTACAACGGCATTTGCAGCATACGCACGCACGTGCCTGCGGATGATTCACTCTGACAACAATTCACGAAGATGTACGAGGGTCGCTACTGTCTTGGTCTTAACACAGTTTCTCGTTATGGGGGCTTTTTTTTTCTTTCTCTCTTCTTGCGCGCCAAGAAAGCAAAATATTTATGCTACACCACCACCACCACCACCACCACCGCCATCATCATCATCATCATCATCATCATCATCATCATCATCATCATCATCATCATCATCATCATCATCATCATCATCAGTGTTGTCATCGTGCTGGCCTCCTCCTGGCGGCTGTCACGACGACGTGTAACACAACTGACGACGATGGAGAAGAAAAGGAGGAGGACAAACGATGGTGTTACTCCTGCCCAGTCCCGCCTCCAAACAAGCGTACAAGCGTACACAAAAGTGTACACAAAAGTGTACAAGCGTACACAAAACTGCCCTCCCCCCACCAAGGCCCACCTCGAACCCCCTTCCTACACCACAGAGACTTTGGTGGCCCGTAACTTAGCAACATAAGGTAGCGGGGAAGGGAGCAGTCCAAGATCTTATAATGAATCCGGCGCCGATATAAATAGGCGCTGACTGGGATCGGGGCTGGAGTGGGGCTGTAATGATAGAACGTGATCGGAATAGACCAACAGGCCCATCAGCGGGTTTGCAGATGACGAACTACTAACGCGGCTCTCATTCTGTGTAGTCTGAAGCACGAGGCGGGTGGGAACTGGCGGCCGGGGAGGAGGTCGGGGAAAAGGAGGTAGTTCTTCGCTTTGCATTTCATGCCCAGGTCACTGGAAAGGCTGTGTTATGGTTGTTTGGTTGTTTGGTTGGCTGGTTGGTTGGTTGGTTGGTTGGTTGGTTGGTTGGTTGGTTGGTTGGTTGGTTGGTTGGTTGGTTGGTTGGTTGGTTGGCTGGCTGGTTGGTTGGTTGGTTGGTTGGTTAACGTCTCGTCGCAAACAGGGTGCATATTATGACGGTGTTGTTTGAGACAAGTTAACATGCTGCCACACGTGGGACTGCTGTCGTGACACAACCTTCAGTCCCACCCAGTCACATTATACTGACTCCGGGCCAACCAGTCCTAGTACTGTTCCCTGTAGTGCCAGGGGTCTGGCAGGGCAGCTACTAGATTGACAATATTTAGGTCTTATGTATGAGTCGGCTTGGGTGTGAACCGCCGACCTCCTTCCTTCCGACCTTAACCACTAGACCACTGATGCGGTCTTTTTCGATTTGACAGAGACAGAGGGGGTAGTAATTTGGAAGGGGAGGAGAGGGAAGAACGCAGGAGAGAAACGGAAAGTTGGGGAAACAGGTGGGGGGGGGGAGGGGGTGTTTATACTAAATTTGACAATCCAACAGATATGGGTTGTTTATAATAAATTTGACAAACCAACATATGGAGTGACAGATCTACAGAAAGCGTACCACTGGGGGTGAGATGGGAGGACCTTTCATCAGTCTAGCGTTTCTGGGCGCAAACAGTAAATCGTCGATACGTCGATGTTTATGAGGCCCGACGACGAATTTTTTTCCCAAAATAGTTCCCCCCAAGCCCGGTTACAAACCACAACAACAGATAATTATAGGTCAAGCCATGACCTCTACACAGCGTCACTTGTAGTTACTGTGAAGACGCCAATCCGTGTTGATAGAAAGCTGAGCGGCAAAGACATTGGACTTCACAGTTACGTCGCAGGTTCGAAGCCCATATTAGCTTATGTTATTGAGGAGAACTCTAGTGGGGAAAACATTTCGCGGCCCGACTGCTGTGGACTGGCTGTACGAAAAGGTTTAATGCGCATAGCCCTAATGTGGCCCAATCACTCGACGTTGGGGGCTTGACAATCTAACAGAGTATCTCTCTTGTGTTTAAATATCCCCTCTCAGTCCTCCGCCAGCTGTTAAAATTTATGTCTAAATTAAATTCTAGCTTTTTTCTCGTGTACTTTACTCTTTAAGCCCTTTTGCTATAGTTGTCTTGTTCACTCGAATATTAAAAACGCCAACATCTCGAGTTTAAAGCTTACATTAATTTGCTTGGCAAACCTGAGCTATTAGATTACACAGGGTTAAGACAGGTTAACAAGGGTTAGCAGGGCAAACAATAAGAATGGCTACCCGTCCGTAATCTGTACGAAAGTGGGAACCCGTGTTCTGAGGATGTAGTTATCATCCTCAGCATTCACAGCTACTTCTCTACGAGGATTCAGCCCTGCGCCATTCCTCCATTTTTTACTCCTCAGATTAAGAAAGCAAACTCCATAAATGTCAGCCTCCTTGGGATTATTAATCTGCGGCAAAACCCTCCGTTAACAGCATCATAAAAACCAAACATTCGATTCTGCGCATGCGTTAAAATGCAGGCTTCTTCCTGTTCGCTTTTCCTCTTCCACAAACACTTCCCCTACTCCCCTGTGCGTTCTGCGTCAATGCGTTTAGCGTTTGAACCTCCACGCTGATTTTCCATTGAACCGTGTCTTTAAGCGCGGCACTACCTTCTAAACCGCTCTATTTCCTGAATGGCTTCCCTTCCCAGACGGTCTTATTTCCCACACAGCAACAGTCTCAACAATAGCCTATTTCCTGTACGACCTTGCTTCATAAACTGAGTTATCTCTTGTAAATCCTTGGTTTGTAATCTAGTTTCCTACTAAAGCTGTGATAACTGCGCGCGTATTTCGTCCAGATTTTCTAAGCCGAGTCCTTGAAACAAGCATAAACTAATCCTATTTTGTAAACAGTATCTTTATCTGTATGTCTATGATTATGCTGCTTGCGTGCGTGGATGCGAGGGTCTGCCTGTGTGCGTGTGTGCGTGTGTCGCGAGCGAGACCTCGTGAGACTGTGTGTGTGGGAGTGTGGGGGTTGAAGATCGGATCAATAGAATAAACCAAACTAAAAAGGAGGTTAAAACTCTGCTAAAACGAGAATTGAATGGTAAGGGGGAAGCCTTGCGCGTGTGTGCCTGTGGGAAGTCATGTCTAGCTGACCCCTTTCACAATTATTTCATCATCTCCGGACTCAAGAAACCAAACCAAACAAACAAAAAATATCTTGATCTTTCTTCAACTTGTTATCCACAGCTTACCATATTACAACGCCTACAATTTCCTTCTTCTTCATTTTCCCGTTTTCTTGTCTCATTCGCCCAGTCCCAAACATCCTGTTGTCTCTGCCCGTCCACCCCACCCTCCACGTTTCCTGTTCACTGTCTCCCACCCCTGCGCACATGCTCCGCCATTGGAAACTTGATTCTTGTGATCTACCACAACTTGTCTATATCTGTAAAATTACTAATTTTGTTATCTCCCCTCAAACTCACAAAAATCTTTTTATCCACCACACCTGGTACATACTCAAAATTAGCATTTCTATCCAGCGCGTTTTCGTACACGCGAAATTTCTGTTATCTAGAACATCTTTTCCACATCAACAACCTTCGCAGTACTTATATATCACAGGTTGTTTACACTTGTAAACCACGAACGTCTTAGCTATCACACTTCGTAGATGCCTCCAAACCATTAACGTCTTAGCTATCACACTTTGTAGATGCCTCCAAACCATTAACGTCTTAGCTATCACACTTTGTAGATACCTCCAAACCATTAACGTGTTATTAACTATCACACCCCGATTACACATCGAAACCATTAAGCGCTTATCTTTCACACCTTGTCCGAATCTGCAAACCACGACCGCACAGTTTGCGTACACCTCCAAACCATTAACGTTTTGCTGTCACACCTTGTCTACACTTCTAACCCGTGCAGCTATTATCAGTTACACTTTGTCAACACCTGCAAACCACGAGCGCCTTATCTATCACAATCTACAAACCACCAACGTTGTATCTGTCACATCTTGTCGATTCCTGTACACCCCTTGTTCTCACATGAGTTGCGGCAGTACAATGTTAGGGCGTATGTCAGTAAGGTGACTGAGGTAATAAATATGGGTATATGTACAGACGGTGTTAGGGCGCATGTCAGTAAGGTGACTGAGGTAATAAATATGCGTATATGTACAGACGGTGTTAGGCCGCATGTTAGTAAGGTGACTGAGGTAATAAATATGGTAATAAATAAATATCTATGTACAGGCATATGGGGATCGGATCTCGTGTTCGGTTTGCTGTTTTCTCTGCGATTGTGATGACTGTTTATTGGGTTGATCTTTGGAAGTTCTAACTGGCGATGTTGTTCCTTACATTTATACTCCCCTATCCTCCCTGCTCCCACCCCACTACCCACAAGCAAACGTTTTTGTAATTCCTCCATTTGCACATCCATCTATCGATCATGCACACACCTTGCCAGGAGACCCCTCCCAAGACTCCCTGTCTTAACTCTCTGCTCCTTCATTCCTCCTTTTTCGTTCCATGGGTAGCAATTCTTTAGATGTGCTACAAACTGTTTCTTAATGTTTTCAACCGCCCTCAGATAATTAATAGATCTTTGAACGCACAAGCAACACAATTTTACTGTTTACGCAGAAACAGCACTCAGCAAGAAGACAAAATATTACTTATCTGAACGGGGTCAAAAACCAGAAGGTCAGAAGGGAAGTGCGACCGAATAGGAGAGAAAGAACAAATGAGAACAGAGCGCTATAAAATCGTCAATGGACAATCCCAACAAGGTACTGGCAGCGCTAGACATACCCGTATGCTGACGTATGCAAACAAGGGAGCCTACCGTACCCATACACGTAGCAAAGAGAGAATCGAAAGTAAGGAGCGTGGCAGATCTTCAAAAAAGATCTGCCGCCCCTTTCTTTTAAACGACCCTAGTCTTCACACGGCTAACCCTCGGTGTACAACGTGTGCATACAGCGGATCCCTATTTTATATCGTCAACTCGCTCACTAAGCGTAGGTTGACGACTGGGATCCAAGACAAACACAACATAGGACAAATACATGGAATTCTCAAGGTGCACAATATAATTAACAAAGAACAAATGAGAACAGAGCGCTATAAAATCGTCAATGGACAATCCCAACAAGGGATAGGAGAGAACAAAAAATCCATTACAGCGAAAGATGATTTTCCGCCCAGGTTTCTGTGGTGGTCCGGAAATTCTCTGCACGATCGGAAACCTGTTTCAGCTCCAGGAACATTAAAACATACTGACCGAGTTCTAACTTTAACATGAGGATGTTGACCGAATTCCTGACTCTAACTCAAACAAGTTCATACGAAAATTCTGACTCCACATTGGTACTACTGACTAAATTCCTGAACTAACAGAGGGACACTAACTGAACTCTTAACTCTTATAACCGGAGAATACCGACCAACTTTCTAATTCACACAGGGATACTGCTCGAGTTCGTCAGAAACATGGCGATGCTGATCACAGTGCTGACCCTTACCCTTAATAAACTGGAGATATTGAAAGAACGCCTTTTCTAACAGGGAAACTGACCGAATTTCTTAACTTATTAACAGGGAGATACTGAAAAACCCGTCTTCTAATAAGAAAGGGATACTGACAACTGACATATGTCCTGACTCGTATAAGTTAGTGAAATTGGCCGAAATCCTGACTCTTATGGGCATACCGTCCTTACTCTAACCGGGAACATGGACCAAATCTATTACGCTAATCCTTCCAGCTCCCAAGCAGCGATAATCGTGCCCAGATGGCGCAGATGGGATGGTAAGCCCGTCTCGGCGGAAACGAGACGCGCGACTGTTCACTAAAACGTGACAAGACCTTTGAGGCAAGAAGTAATGCGCAAATTATCGAAAGTCGGTCTTTAAGGTCTAATCCAAACTTTCTTTCTGTGCTTCGAGGAAGGGGCTGCGAAGGGGACATATAAGATGCAGACAATTAGGGAAAGTTTTTTTTCAGAAACGTTTACAACCACGTACGCACATTATGAAACTGCTTTCACAATTTCACATCACAACGTATTCCTCATCCACCACCTCTCCACTTGTGAGAACGGGCTCTGTAGCTAGCTGTTTGTTCTAACGACATCGCTAAAACGATGACATTTTGGTTTGCTTCGGAGGTTGTTTTTTTTTTTGCCGTACCCTTTAGGGTCCCGACAGTATACGAGTATGTCTAACACGAACATGTAATTACCGGGTAAAAGCCAATACACTACAGTGAGCTTGAGGCCATAAGGGTCACACATTTCCGACCAGGGCACATCATAAAAAGTGTCAATCTGCCTGACTCTTTCCAACAATTATCTGCATCCATATGATGAAAGAACTGCTTACGTTCATAGGAACTACGCCACACCACTCTGATCGTTGTTTGGCACATGAAGCAAGGGTAAGATCGATACGAATCTACGTTATTATTTTTTGCTGTGCGCGTGTGCGTGTATCCGTGTGTGTATATGTGTGTGTGTATGTGTATGTGTGTGTGTGTGTGTTTGTGTTGGTGCGGGTCTCCCCCACTGAAGAGTTGCGAAACCGCAGCATCTGAAGCCTGTTCTGCAAAGCCAACCTATTCCAGAATTTTCTTTTTAAAGTGCCAGTGTTCTGACAGCTTGTGAAGAGGAAAGCCTCATTGTCAGCTTTATAGAAAAATCCATCACGTTCTGGAAACTTCTGCCTGCTTCCAGAGAGTTTTGCCGCGTGGCGAAGGCTTCCATTGAATTTCCAGGTGTGCCACAGACATTTGTGACAGTTACAGTAACTGCTCGATTGTCACGATGTCTAGAAAGCTTCACCGTACTCTAGAAACTTCTACCCATTCCCACAACAGTTCTAACACTTCGTGCAATTCTCTGAACCTGAAAAGAGTATCTCTGGGCCACATCAGAAGAAACATTCTGGAAACTTCCACAGAATGCCGGACAGATCTACAGCATTTTTTCTGCACGATATGCATTTTCATATAGTTATCGGAGCAAGCAGGAAATGCTGGTCTGTCAGCCCCTATGAAACTCCATTGTGTTCTGGAAGCTTCTGTTTATTTTAAGTCCTTCCAGTTTGTTCCAAGTTCTGGCAGGTTTTGGAGAGGCTCCATGTCCAGACATTTTTGCTGCACTAAAGTTATTTCTTATTGTGACCAGAACATGTCTGAACAGACTGATTGTCACACTTTTCTGAAAGTTCTATCGTGTTCTGAAAACTTTCGACAACTTCCGGAATATCCTAACACATAACGCGCAGAGTTGCGAAACTTGCGCAGTGTCTCTCAGGACAACCCTGCTTAAAGCTTTCTGGAAATTTCCACAGCGTTCCAGAGAAGTCTGTATCATATCTTGGTAGTTTCTCTATCCTTGAAGGCATTTCTTACAGTTCTGGACCAATCTAATAAACACACTCTTGTTGACAACTTCCATTTTCTTCCACGATTTTGTCCTCTTCTAATTCTGGAAACTTCAGTTACATTCTACACATCTCTGCTATACTATAGACCCTTCCGGAAGTTAGCAGATATTTGTGGGTTTCGTGGTTCCTATAACTACGATCTGGACGTTTTCCCAGTTCTGGAATATTCTGCCGTACAGTTTTTCCTCCACCTAATGATATTGCCCAGCAAAAAATTCACTGCGGAGCTAGCTTCAAACTGTCATAAGCAATTATTTGCAAGAGCTTATAGCATTGAGTGCTCTGCATTTATAATTATACATAAACTTAAATAACTTAGCAGATCTTAAAAAGTTCAAACTTTTTTTTCAAATAAACGAAAGAGCATTACTTGAGATTTTTAATTTAAAAAAGACGGAAAAGTCCGTATCGTCAACTGTTTCACAGATTTAAATTTAAAGATTTACTTTAAACTGCAAGTTTCACATCATCAAATGTAAATTTTACGTTTTGGTAGATAGAATGAAATACTGTTTTTATCTGAGTAGCACAGCTGACGACGAGAAAATAATTTGGTGTCTTTCTTATGATTAAATGGAGCGAAAATGATCATAGCTCAAAGAATGATGAACCAAGCTGCATTAAGCGACGCACTCAACAGTTTTGAGGGCACTAACCCTCCGTCATGTCAACACAAACAGATTAAAAAAAAAAGGTATCGTCCCACGCTGTACGACCGACTTCAATCTGCTGAATGCGTGCTTATTGTCGTTATCTGATTGTGTAATCCGTTCTTCTGTTGTTACTTAGGTTTTATTTCCCAGCAGCAGTCACGCTTTCCTTTTAATTAAAGAATGATGACATAAGGCTAGAGGAAAAAAATTAAAATAAGGCGTTTATCGCTAATAGTTATGTGTGCAGCACGCCGTACCTAACTCAACATGAAATAACACTGATAATTGTTTTTAAAAGCTCTACCTATATCAATGACGGTACAATTTAAAAATAAAATGTGGAGCGAAGACGTTTCAAACTCGATTCCCACACAACAACTACAGGCCTATAAATAAGGCAAAGCTGGATATTGCGTCCAGGCTGGCTGAGACAACACGTCGCTTTATCGTAGGTGTCGTCTGCGACTCTCGCAGTGAGCAGGCGCACCCAAACCGTAAAGAGGGATTGCGTGCAATCCTGCTGCAGGAGCGCGAACAGCGAAACACGCGGGGTAACGGAGGAAGGCGGGAGATGGTAAGACAGCCTGCGATGGGGAGAAAGGCTGAGGCAGGTGGGGGAGGGGAGGGTGAGATTGAAAGAGGAAGGAGCTGCAAGCTTTGACCGAGGAAATCGATTTCCTGCGTCTCGTGAGCGCGAGGAGGCCGAGAATTCGCCTGCGAACGAAATCACATTGTACATGCGCCGTCGTTCATGCTGCGCGAGCATGGCGAGAAGCAAGTGTGAGCCTCAGTTTCAAACCATTTGTGAATGACAACTATTTGCGAATGGCAACCATTCATGAATGAGTACTAAACGACGAAATACGTTGTTCACTTTTTGCCTAAGTGAAAGAGAGTGCACAAATCGAATTGTGTTATTTCTTAACCCCCCCTCCACACTCTGGCTTTATTCCTTTAGCTTCCTTGCCCATGTCAGTCTGATCCACACAGGCATGTGTTTACTTCATGGTCGTCTCATTGTTTGATTTAAAAGCAAAGCACGCGTACACGGGCGTCTGTTCATTGGACAAAATAACGTGTTTTATATTGTTTTCTGGCTGACTGGCTGTTCGTTTTTTAAAGCATGAATATATTTACTATTCAATATCTCTAAACTGATATCTTTAGGATTTGTCACCACAGAACAGGCGTTTTCGGCGGAAGGGGTGACTGGTTGATTGTCTTTTACAAAATCACCACGCGTACGCACTTCAGTACATGTGTTTAGTAATATTCTTAACATAACCAGTCAACTATCAAGGAAAAAGTACAACTACATCGGTACTTTAACCAGCTGGGAACTGGTCCTGCTCAAGGTTATGGCGGATAGAATGTCTTTCTATTTTTCGAAACCTTGAAACCCTGCAGCCACTATCACGAAAATCAGCTTAAAAGTCTGAGCTTTCTTTGCTTTGAAAGCCTCTAAAACTTTGAAGCGTGGAAGCCGGGCTGAAATGGGTTTGACTTCGTTTAGGTTCTGCTTACCGCGACCATGAAGTGTGTATTAGCCAAGACTACACAAGACGCCACGCTGGCTTTGCAACAGCTGGCCGTTGTAAACGAAATCACTGGCCCCGGACCCCCTTTTACCTTCATTTCTAATAACTTTAAAAAGAACGGAACTGACATCCTTTGGAGAGCAGCATAACACATTCAACTGGTTCGTTATGCCACATTTATTGGTAGCCAACATGGCATCTGATGACGTCAACGTAAACCCATCTGTAGGATTCCAGACTTACTCTCTCTCTTCTCCAGTCTTTGCTTCCTTCATGTCTCTCGATCTTTGAAACGCATGTACATTGTAACTACAATTCTTGTGAGTGTTCGCTTCTCTGTTCATTTCTTTTGCGTTCACCGAATTTCAACTTAAATTCCTAGGAGCGTTCACTTCAGATCCTTCGATCGTCGTTCACCGAATGTTAATTTACACTGGAATTCTTGTGACTGTTCACTTCTCCGCTCACGTTCGTCATTAAGAGAATCCTGTGGATTACCTTGAGAATCGCCCACTAAAATTGACACTCGAACGCCACCTGGCAGGCAACACCGCGAACTTAAACGCACGCGCGCGCCGATTTCCATACATCCTTCACCCACTTGCCTCTTCTGATGACGTCATTTAGCAGAAGGCGGGCACGGCCACTCGATCAGTGGCTACACGGGTCACGTGGTGCGAGCACGCGGCACTTGAGTTTCCGTTCGTTCTCCCACTAACCAGGCACACTTGTGACGTTGCCTGGCGCCAGGTGCCGCTTCTGTCGTCAAGAAGACGAAACCCATCGCACCCCCCGACTTCCCAGTCCCCCCTACCCTCCAACTACCTTCTGCTGACGTCGTGCGACACCCGATGCCGGGCAGGATGGGAGTTTACGCTTTCACGCATGCCCTTCGCCTCGCTCAGCGGCGTCTATGACGTCATTGGTCGGCATGCCACGCGCAAGGTCGGTCGGTCTGCTGGGCGGCGAGGACGGAATAAGTTCTGGTGACGTCAGCTGCTTTTTTTTTGGCGGCGGAGGGTGGGGGGGGGGGGAATTAGCTCTGTTTTGCTGATCTGTGAATTCCCGACCCAAATCACTGGGCTTTGTTGTCGTTCGGCAAGCCTTGAAGCTATTGTATGGACGCGATTTAAGCCCAAGCTGGTAGTGGTTTGAGTTCCCCACTCTGGCACGAAAGAGCTAACAACCTCCAGACAGAGCGTCCTGCAGACACATTGCGAGGTGAGCTTAATTCGGACTTCAAACAGCTCGAAAAGCGAAGCCACTTCAAAATTCCTCGATTTTATCCCATGTCCTTGCAGAACTCAAAAAGCATTATGTCAGCCTTTGCACGACTGTAATGTAGAGTTCATGTCACGGCGCGTCCCCACCGGGAATTCATGTACGGTGACAACTCAGTTTTGAGACTATTCGTAGTTCTATAGTCGACTTCTCGCAACGTCCCAACTTCGGGGAATTTAAGAAAAGCTTTGGCAGATAAAAACCCGGCCGGCTGGAACTCTATTCAAAAAGTTGGGGAACGCGCGCGCGTGTGTGTGTGTGTGTGTGCGTCCCCGCGCGCGGGAACGTGGGTGTATGCACATGTGGGTTTTTCTGTGAGTTTGTTTGACGTGTAAGAGTCTAAGTGAAAACTCCGGTCTGTAATCTGTGCTTAAGTCCGTTGGTCTGATATCTTATTCCATACAAAAAACATGACAAACACATATACCCACTCCCACGCGCATAGATAGACGCGCACACGCTCACATAGACACGGGTGCATGCACGGGCATAAACACAACCACACACAAAAACATGCAACGAAAAAAAAATCACACACATGCGCTGAGACTACACACTTTTCGTCGCCTTTAGAAGGTAAAGTCCACTCTAACGACTTGAAGGAGGTAGGGGTCCTCTTTTCCGCACCACTCGCACACATGAATTTCTCTCCCCTGAGAGATATCGATTCTTGAGCGAGGCTGTGAGAAATTATACTTCCCATTGCTTGTATCACTTAATGGCCAAACGCCCTCCGTGGTTTTTTTTTCACCTCCTTCGAATATTTGGAAATCGTGCACTTTCAGGGGCACATTACTCGCGGGGAGCCCGCAGGAGCAGATTACTCGCGGGGAGCCCACAGAAAAAGTCGCATCACGCGCCGTACCGGAAATGACGCGGAAACAGCGGCCCCTCACAAAGCCTCTAGCGGCGGGGACTGAACACCATGGAAGACGTTTGCTTGACTGGCCGGGGATCAGTTCAATAAAACCAAGGAATCTTATCATATTGTGCATAATAAAACTTGGCTGCGTGAAGAAAATTACATCCTACCGCCTTTTGGGAGCGTCAATTAGATGAACGGTGGTGGCGGGGAAGGGCCAGGAAGTACAGAATTGGGGGGGGGGGTGAATGAGGAAGGGATTTAATAAAAGGATCACGTTACAGTTATCAACACTGCCGTGTAGCTATAGCGTTTACCTGGAGTGAAAAGGATTTGAAGGTTTTATTTACGGTAAAATAGTTTCAACCCAAGTGTTGGATTCATTACGCTGCACATTCTACAAATTGTTGGCTTCCTGCAACGATCCCCGGGGTCCTACTTTCTAACTTGATGTTGTACCAACTGCACTAGGAGTCAGTCAAGCTCTCTTGTGGGTAATCAGATGTCTAAATCATTTAATCTGTAAACATTCACCGGCTGACGGGGGAGACAACATGCATGCAGCTCTAGCAGATTTTTTTTTGTCATCTCCCAAAATTTTGTTTGGGGATTGACGTAAAAAAGTGAACCGTACCTGCTGCAAATTTTTCTCTGCGCACCAAGACTCCTACCTTTTTTTTGTCTTCTTCTTCTTAATGTATACTTAAGTGTGGCCAGTTTTTATGGCTATAGATATATGGTCTTTTGATGTGCTAATCAACATATTTAAAAAAAAAAAGGATTAAATTTCTGTTAGAACTGGGTTTTCAGCTGTTGCGTATAACTGTCGTCAGTTTAACGCCTAGATACCCCCTCCACCGCCACCACCCCTCCCCTCCAGCTTCCGCTTCCTCTCCTCAACATCGTTAGCAAAGTACTGAAAAGTATGACAGCCATTTGCAGGCCATAATTCGGCAAGTCGGTGGAAGCGTTGAGTCGTGTTGTCTGCACTTGAGCAAGATTTATCGTCATTTATGTCTGCGTTTGCACCTAGGGCTTAATAATCCCAGTGGTGCAGAAAGTGTACTGCTTGGGTTAAAGAAAGAGTGACGTATAAGGGAATGAAGGAATGAAGGTTTTGGCAAAGACACGTGTGGAGAGTGTGCGGTTAAACAAACAAGCACACAAACAAACAAAAAACAAAAACCACTTGGTGAGGAAACCTCAAGTCATCATTCGACAAGTAGCGAGGGGTCCCTTTTATGGTACAGGCTGTTGTTCAAACTGTGATCTCAACGTGACGTTGTACTGTATTGCATTTGTTACTGCAAGTAATCACTGTTTCAACACAGTGGCAGTTGAGAAAAATATGTGTGCCTTATCTTTTGATACTTGTGTTTGGTTGATGCAGACAACAGGTGATGGTACAGTGTTTGTATGATAACAGTTGTGTAAACCTAGCTTACATTGACGTGTGAAGAAAGCTGGAGAGCTCTCCTAGTGAAACAAAACCATAATTTCCCTCACTCTGAATTAATGTGTAAGGAACGCCCCCCTCTTTCACTGCATTACTGGCTTATCTGATTCTCTGGGGAGATTGTATACAGGTGGGCGCTCGAGTCGTGTTAAGGTGCTGTCATTCGTTTTCTAAATCATGATACATTGTTTTATCCATCAACCTAATTGTCGTCCTCCTGAAGTCAGAGTGTGAGAGTGAGCACAAGATGCGACACGTTAGGAGTAAGTATAATAATCCTCGAGTATACGAAAAATTTAAGGGTTCGAATCCAGCTCTGGGCAAGGAATATTTCCTGGCGTTAAACATTGTGCAAGGCCATACCCCGAACATTAAACTGTCCGGACTGAGCATCTTACTGCAGCCATTAGTCCGGTGGTTGTTGCAGTGAGAGCTTAGTAATAGTACCACGAGGAGGAAGGAACGCACCTCTAAAATCACCTACGCACCTATTGCTGAAAGAGGCCGAGCGTGTTTATGAGGAAATTACATGAAGAACAACTCTTACCCCTCCCCCTAAAAAAAGAAAAATAAACTTTGGTGACAGATATTCCGTACCTCTGATTCTGTAGCATGTCATCAGGCTGACATTTCTTTACCACTAAGAACACATCCTTCAGTCCAAACCTCCAGTTCCACCCCTACAACTCCCCCAACGCATACAGAACATACCACTGCCTTCCTCCTGCCTTCGGTACTCAAGCACGTGAAATGAACATATTAGTAGCTCGCTAAGACACTGCCTGTTGGCTGCGAATACCCTTCCTTCCATGCCTAATCACGTGACAACTGCTGCTGTAGACTGCTGTTATTATACGCAGTTAAGAACGTGTTGTCCAAAGCCAGAGAAATCAGGTTGCGCATCGTCACGGCATGCTTGGTTAAAGAAACACCTGCTCTACGACCGTGAAACTCTGCTACCGTGAGGAGCCGCTTTCCCGCCATCTCCTCCTTCTCTTGTTGCAGCTTTTAATTTTATGCCGATTCAGCAGCTAAGGGTTCATAGCTAAGGGTTCTGGCGTGAACCAGAGAAGAGATTTGAACCAACAACTCGCGCTTGTGGCTACTTGGTGGTAACCGCTTTGCTGTCGCGTTACTGGGCCGTCCTGCAGTTGCTGGACATCATATTTGGTTTGAACAGTCCTGCACCAGACTCCTTCGCCACAAAGAGATCGCATGTCCGCCACACCAGAGAACTCGTGTTCGACCCACTAAAGAGATCTCATGTTCGCGACACAAAGAGATCCTGTGTTCGCCACACAGAAGTAATCCTACGTTCACCACACAGAGGAGATCCTATGTTCGCCACACAAAAGAGATCCTATGCGCTGGTAGAATTTAATAAAGAAATTCTACCACGTGCACATTCGGAGCATGTCATATCAACCTTTCCTGGGAGCAAACACGACTGTGCAGCCTCAATTACTTCGGTATGCGTTGCCTACTGGAAATTTGCGTATCACGTGACAGCTCCCTTTCAAGTCTTCACGGATTCAACGGAGAGTGGACCTGGATAGCTCAGTCAATAGAGCTGCGGACTAGCAGATGGAAGATTACTGGTTCGAATCCACGTGTGGTCAAGGATTATTTTCTGGAGTTGTACATTGTGCAAACTGTATTCGGCCATTTCCAGCACATTAATTAAACTGCCTGTCCACACCGGCCATCTTCTGCAGTTGTCAGTCTGGTGGTTCTTCAAGTGCAGACCTTACTTAATAGTTCGAAATCACCGGGAGGTGGAAGCACTGTTACTCTAGAATAACCAACCAACCAACCAACCAACCAACCAACCAACCAACCAACCAACCAACCAACCAACCAACCAACCAACCAACCAACCAACCAACCAACCAACCAACCAACCAACCAACCAGCGACAACTGCATAGTCCGTGAGTGTGCTCGGGAAGGGAGTGGGTAAGTTACTTCTGAGAATTCGATACAAACCGATGGATGTTTGATGTCCACGATTACTTTTCGTATGATGGCTGTTCACCCTCCCTGC
>SMGT01010265.1:443190-465088 GCA_004794575.1 Lanistes nyassanus
AATCAAATGGCGAGCTGTATTTCGCAGGTCTTTCCGGGGGCGGGGGGAGGGAGGGGGGATGTTTCGGGAGGAGGGGGATTTAGGGGAAGGGTAAGGGGATGGGGTTTTTTTTGACAGAGAATTATACGTTATGTATCCCAGTCCACTAATGACTGATGAAGAACTCGGACAAGAAGACAAAGTTGTCTGTCGAACCGGAGCTCTCACGATGGGCGAAATTCACTATAGGCCACGTGTTTCGAGGAAATTACAACCACAGTTGTTCGTCCCCAGAAGAAGCTAATATGAGATGTTCTGAATGTGTATGTGTTTTTCTATGTCTACGGATTTTTTTGTGTTGTAGAAGAACGTATTCTTGTTTAATACAGAACTGGACGAAGAATTCATTGGAGAAGGAATCGGAAAGAATCGAAAACAGAAAACCGCAATTTCTCAACAAAAGCAAACAAAAAATGGTGGGGGGGGGGGGAAGGGAGGGTGTTGACGTAAAAATGAGATGGAAGTGATAGACATTCGTCATGTTAGAGTGTATGCGCGGCTCTCTCCACACACACACACACACTCGGGCCAGTTTTGATAAGGTTGTCAGAAAATGGATAAATAGAGATTTATTGATGGCGAATTTATTTTACGTAAGTGCTTCAAGTTGTGACAGCTTTGCGCATAAAGATGAGATTTACTTGGCAGCATTATCAGAGAAGTCACCTAAAGCACGTGACACAGTGTTCATAGCAGTGATGTGACCTAAAGCACGTGACACAGTGTTCATAGCAGTGATGTGACCTAAAGCACGTGACACGGTGTTCATAGCAGTGATGTGAGCTAAAGCACGTGACACAGTGTTCATAGCAGTGATGTGACCTAAAGCACGTGACGCAGAGTTCATAACAGTGATGTGAGCTAAAGCACGTGACGCAGTGTTCATAGCAGTGATGTGACCTAAAGCACGTGACGCAGTGCTCATAGCAGTGATGTGACCTAAAGCACGTGACGCAGTGTTCATAGCAGTGATGTGACCTAAAGCACGTGACACAGTGTTCATAGCAATGCGTTGTATGTCTTGCAGCATTGGGACGTTTTGTCTCATTTCACAATAGGTTTTTCAGAAGAAAAGCAGATATGCTTCATTTTCCACTTGTATGCAGAAGAGAAGTTGGAAAAAGCTTTATTTACGGATCTAGAGAGGAGAGATATTCACAGAATTAGAATAAGGAAGGAGATGAAATGTTAACGGATTAACAGTGGTTGAGGAGAGAAAGGTTTACAGACGTGGGAAGGAGATCTATTTCGAGGTGTGTGTGTGTGGGGGGGGGGGGCGAAAGATTTACTGATTTAGAAGAGTGGAGGAAGAGAAAGATTTACAGATGGGGGTGAGGGGAGATCTACGGATTTCGAGGGGAAGAGAAAGCGTTACTGATTTACAGGGTTACAGGGTGCCGGAAGAGAAAGATTTACAGAACAAGAAGGCGAAATATGTGTGTGTGTGTGTGGAGGGGGGGGGGGGCTAAAGATTTACAGAGGAAGATAAATTTAAGAGATTTACATCTTTAAAGACGAAAAATGTGAACGTGACTGGAGCAGAACACCTCTAATACTGTCATGGTTGTGGAAATGAACGCAGATGATCAGAGACAGGATATACAAAAACTCCCCTGATGATGGTCCCATGTCTAACGGGCTACATAGTAAGCACCCCCCCCCCCACACACACACACATACACATCACACGCATAGAGGTGGCAGATTTATTGGGTTGGTTATGTTTAACTGTTATGTTCGGAAGCCGACGTTGGTCTGACAACTCCCTCCTCAACCTGCCAAACGAATCCCACTCCAGATGGTTCCGCCGCGCGCATTACACGTGCGCTCGCTGATTACCTCCCCGTTGTACCACTGCCTCGGACACTGGGAAAGACTTTGAAGAACGATCACGTGACTGGCGGCAGGAGGCCCCAGTCCGCATCCTCCAGTCGTCCTTATCAGCCTGTCGTTGGTTTCCGCGATGATGCTGTCTACATGGCTGATGTCGGGCGGTTGTGGTCGCACGTACTGCCGCAAAGTGATGGCGCGTCTGTGCGTGCGTCCGTGTCCATTTTTTCTTTCCCCTTCCGGTCAGTGAGCTTGAGGTCATGGGCCAGTTTTATGCGCACCATGGGCAGCCAGGTTAGCTTTCCTTGGCAGTGGTCGAATGGGTGCCACATGGCGGGAAAAGCTTCAGAAACATTTTAGTATCGGCTCAAAACGAATTACTGAAAAATTAATCACGTTTTCAGAATTATTCCTGCCATTCTCCAAGTGTGATGCATCGTCCCGTATTTTGTTCGCGCGGAAAGCATGAAAAGAAAGAAAGGAAGGAAGGAAAAATGAAAAAAATCTAAGAACACGCTTAGTGGAACACAAGATTCGTGAATTATGTTCATGTTTAAACCGACTCACCAGGAACGTGCAACATAAACAGGTCCAAGATGGCGGCAAGGTGTGCCGCATGCAGCAGGAACGTAAACTATAAACAGGTCAAAGACGGCAGCGCGTGCACTGCATCAACCGGCCGCATCCTGCACAAACAGTTCAATAAAAAGCTTGCTGGTCAGCTTCGGTGCTGAAGAAGCGCGCGCTGGTCAGCAGAGAACGGTCGTGTCTCGCGCTATTCTGCTTGGCTCCCTGGTCGGGACATCTCCAGTCCGCGAGATCCCGCCAGTTTCCAGCCGAACCAAAGCCAAGGCTAAACTTAGCCTCTGTTCTCAAGAATCACCGGGCGTGGACGATCGTTTTTCGTTGCCGTTTGATCGGGGTAGGGGTGGAGTCGCATTCATCAACCACCACTCGCTCACTTCTCAGTCAACCGGCCAGAGACAAAGATTTTCTGTGTACGGAGATCTCTTTTTCAGAGAAAAGGAAATGTCGAATGGTCACACCCCACAAACGTAGATGAAAACCCAGTGATGATACGGGTACGGTGGGTCTCGGTGAATGCAGACACAAAAAGAGAGATGATGATGATGATGATGACAAATGACAAAGACGAGCGCAACTTCAGTTTAAAAAACGACTGAAGCATTTTATAACAACGTCGTTTAGTGAAACTGTTTAAACGTTATTTTTAGCTTATGACGTCAAGTCCTTGACGTATTCAAAGCGCTGTATAAACGTTCCCGCGTCTGCTTGTGAGACAGTCTTAGCACAGCACCACTGGTGTAAAGTCAGCAACAGGTCTGTTGTCAATTTTGTCATCAGCCTCGAGACAGAGTTTGTTTGTTTGTTTTTGTTTTTAATTCGAGTTGCTGGTAAAGCCTATGAAGTATTTAAACGGCAACAAACCGGCTACTCGTGACAGCTACACATCTCCCAGAGGGAGATTTTTTTTAATGAGTCTCGAAGGACCCATGAATGAAATGTTTTAAAAGTGTCTAGAAAAAGCAATGAAGCTACTTTAAAGATGCCTCGTGTCTAACGATTTCACTGAAAAGAGCAAGGACCTTGGGTCATCCCACATCCCCTGAAGGCGTTAAAAACATGACAAACATCCAACCGACAGCTGTTATAAAAATACAACAAACAGTCAGTTGACAGTAGCTTTTACAAAAGACAAACATCCCCCTGACATCTCTTAAAACTGCGACAAACATTTCCTGACAGCTGTTAAAAACCTGACAAATATTCTGCTGACAGCTTTTTAAAAACTACGACAAACATCCTGTCGGCAGCTGTTAAAAAAACACGTCAAGCATTCCCCAAACACCTGTTAAAAAACGACAAACATCCCGTTGAGAGCTAGAAAAAAATCAGGACGACAAACACTGACTTCAGAGGACAAAAACTGAACCGCATTAACTGCGCGCATTAGCAGACCGCGCAGAAATCAGCAAAACTGAAAAAAAGATAAAAAAACCTGAAACATCACTCGTTGATGGCCCTGACGCGAAGGACGTGGGAGAGAACCGCTTCTGACTACAGGAAGAGAGAGAGAGAGGTGTGTGTGTGTGTGGGGGGGGGAGACAATGAGGTGTTTAATGACTTCGCTCCAAGAGCCTCCTTTTTGCTGCAGGAAGTTACTCCGTGATTGAGGGCATGCAGTACATCAGGCATTAAAGGGTGCGTGCATCAACATATTCGGATCAGATCAGAACCCAGTTACCAGAACAGCCACCTGTAGGCAAGACAGGATCCAGATAAATATTTATCAAACAGATCTGAACACAGTACTGTTTCCAGAATAGCACCGTAGGCAACTCAGAACATCCGGGTCTGGACAGAACCCTGTTTACAGACTTGATCAGAAGGCGGTTTTTTTTCGCGCAATTAAACTGCCTGCAACGCTGAACGTTCAGACCTACATGCCACACAGCATTATGAACGGTCAGTTGTTAAGCAGACAAACACAAACATCAGGCTTCAAGAGAATTGCGGGTGGACCGTTCTTAACAGCCACTTCTAGACAGAAACGCAGACTGTGACGACACAACTCATATTCTGAACGGATTTTAGAACACGTGACTGGAGACACTCTAAGATCGGGTTTCGAGTGTTTTGTCTCAATACCTTCTGCGCAGAACGTGAGAACATGAACATTTCGGCTGCTTTCCCAGATCTCAAAAACGTTTGGTGCGCACGAAACAGGCGGTGTCAGTCATCAATGTAGCAGTTGAAACTGCTCCAAATAAACCTGGCCCAGTACACAAGATCCCCTAGGCGACGCTTTGTGACACAGTTAAAAGCTACATAGATATGTTTGCTCCAAGAAAAAGGTGATAGAACACTCTTAAAATGTGTACGTGTCTCTTTTTTTAAAAATTCTACTAGCACATGTGATCTCTTTTTGCCTAGCGCATGTCGGGTGCAGTTCGGTACAGGACTGACTGATTTATGACTCAGACTGCTTAATTTTAAAAAAAAACTTTCAACAGAACGAAGATTGCGCGAGTAGATTTCAGGGCTGGAACATGATGAACAGCGTGATGCCTTCTTTCTGGTGGGAAGAAGTGGCATACAGTCAGGAATGAAAGAACTCAGGTGCCCCACTACTGTTATGTAACTATATGTGCGTAGCCACAGGTGTGCAACTGCAGGTGTTGATTACAGGTAATGAACACATGTGCAAAATAGCTTACTGAGAGCTATGTTAGGTGGGGGGAACAGGTGGATAGATATATAAAACATCCACACAACAGACCCACCCACATGCACCCAAGCACCACTCTCTCTCTCTTTCAGCGGGTGGAGAGGGGAGAAAAAGAAGGATGTAAACAGACGCGTGTGCACAGGCAGACAAACAGACGAACTCACGCAGACAGACAAACAGACGAACTCACAAACAGACAAACAGACGAACTCACACAGACAGACATAAAGGAAGTAAATATATAAACTCACACACAGAGACGCAAAATCAGACAGGCACAAAGGCTGACGGGTAGATGGTAACGCAGACAGGCAGGCAGACACAGAAGTGCAGGCAGATGGGGGAAGAGCGAGTGAGGAAAAGGCGAGCCATACAATCTCACCCAGAGACCAGCCTCCCAATTAGCGAGCAGTTGCCTCCCTTATCGGCTGGTCGTGGAAAGATGCCGGAAGGGAGCGGTCTCATCGTGTAGCTGGAAGATGCGCCGTTCTGCCTACGACCAGCAGCGGCTACGTGATGCAGAGATCAAACTACGTCCATACTTCATTCTGCCGGACGGCCGGACCTCCGCGCACCGTTCAAGGTACAGCGGAAGCAGCACAAGATAGCCGCGGCCCTGCGCGACAAGCCCAGCTTAAGGCCTTCTTGCACTTGCAATGTTCTCAGCAATATTTACCATATATGGAAGTTGCAATGTTGAGCGAAAATGTTTCAGGGAGGCCTCTCCACATTTTAGGGGATACCACCCCGCGCTATTTTCCAGCAGGGGCTCAAAATGTTGCAAGCGTGTCAGCCAATCAGAAACAATCCTGCTATTTAGTGCGGTGTGGTCTAGCGCTGGTCGTGATCATGTTAGGCCTTCGATTGATAGTCATCTGGTCAGAAGAAACGATTTTCCAGTTAACTGATCTCTTGCAGCACCATCCCAGCATATACGAAAACACATCCCCTGACTATTTAAACAGAGATTTAGTACGGGAAGTTTACGCGTCGATTGCGAGACGGCTGGGTCACGAAACTGTCGTGCGACATTCGCAAGAAGCGTCTGCTTTCGGTGGAGTCGTGTGGTGATATTCTTGTAGAAGACACGTACGCGTATGCTCCCAACTGGTTTCGACGAGCAATGCACTGTGGAACCCACATTCGTCTTTTCCGTTTTGTTTTCTCAGACTGCTGGGCGAAAATAAATGCAGTCGCAGAAGCTGCAGCGGTCAGAATAAATTGTTCGTGATCATCCATAGTGTTACTATTGTCAGCCCCTAGAGCGAACACGTGATGATCATGTGACGATCTGGCGAATAAAATATTGCGCCCGTGTAGGGAGAATGCTCGGAAAATGTTTTCGCTCAACGTTGAGAGCATTGCAAGTGTAAGTAGCCCTTTACCGGCCTGTTGTGTTACTCGCGTGTGCCGACGCATGCGCAGCCCACTTCCTGAAAAGTGCCACACACTAAAACTTACCCAACCCCTTACCCTACTCGTATCATAACCCTACTCAGTGTTTTGTTTAAACTGTTCCTATGTGGAGGAAGGAGAGTGCACAAGTCTACGGAAGCAGGAGGTATCACAGGGCGCATGCGTCAAAAATATTTTGTGGGAACATGGGGTCACAACACCTGTTCACAAAATGGCATCAACGGGACCCCCGTCGTAAATCAAATTTGCTCGTCGCGTTTCGCGATTCACGAGAAGGTCGCAGACTTGGTCGGAGGGGGAATCAGGGAGGCGGGGGACGATGGGGGTGGGGGTGGGATAATAAATAGACGTATTGTGGACGTAAAGTTTCAACGTGTGTTCCTTACGGTTTCCTTTCCACAAAGTAGAACGGTTGCCACATCTTACAACTTTTCATGTGAACAGCTCTACTTCGCGAGCTATAAAAAAACAACAGAAAATGCTCCCCAGAAATCTATTGTAACTTATAACGCAGAAATCTGACTAAAGTTTGTACCAGCAGCGGTGTTACAAACCCATCCTTCAGTTCACATCCTCATGTGTCTCCAAAAGTTCTTCCGCCGCTACCCCCCCCCCCCATACACACACAGAGAGAACAAATGACTGCTACTTGGAGTGAAAACAGTAATAATAACAGATTCTGTAGCAAGTTGGGACAAAAACAGACAGTCGACGTTTCGGACCATTGCCCTGGCATTTTGTCCGCCATCTTGGCCGCCATTTTGTGGCTTGTTCTCCGTGCTGTCTCCTCCTCCCTGTACATACCAGATGTGTCTATATGCAATTCTCTCTTTTTGTCTTTTGTTTTGAGTGTTTCCTCTTGTTTCTTTCTTGTCCTCACGACGAGGCAATGCTCCGAAACGTCGACTGTATCTGCTTTTGTCCTAACTTGGTACAGATAAGCTGTTGTTCTTACTACTAACCAGTAGAATCCCAACACATCCTTCCCCTCCCCCCACCATCCAACCTTCAACTACTGGCATCCGAGCTGGCATCGTGGACATGAGTATGTGCAGTATAGACAACATAAACTATGGGAATGGATAAAGTGTTTATGCTATATATACTGTGGGGATTGATTTACTGTTTATACTGTTGAAACTATGTCCTCCCTCGCCGCCCCATCCCCAAACGTCATTATCTCTTTGCTGTCGTAATTTTTCACAGATTTGCTGGAGGCCAAGGGGATTACCAATACATCAAAGTCACTTCTCCTCACCGCAGTTAATCATCTCTCTCTCTCTCTCCGTGCATGACTGTGTTTTCGCCTTTCGCTTTTAGCTCCCTGAATCGTTGGTATTATGTTCATACGTCTAGACATTCAGACATTTTCTGTCTAGCAGCTAGACCGTCTCGGCGGTCAAACAGCTCCAATTCGAGAGGTCGGTGGTTCGCACCCCGCGTGAGTCATTACTAACAATTTAAAATTGGCAATCTAGTAGCTGCCCTGCCAGACGCCTGGTTCTGTAGGGAACAGAACTAGGACTGGTTGGCCAGTATAATGTGACTGGGTGGGACTGAACCCTGTGTTGTGACAGCAGTCCCAGTGTGACAGTACGTAAACTTGTCCTAACATGGTGCTGGTATGCACCTAGTTTGTGACTGGGCGTCAAGCAATAAAAATTAAAAACCATCCTCTGTCTAACAGGCTCTCCCCACCTCCCACCTCTTTTTTTCTCTCTCCCCCTCTCTCCTTCTTTCTCCCTCTCTGCTTTTGTCAAAGGTATTTCCAAAAAGCGTGGATAACTTTCAGACTATTGAAGAGATTATGTGCAAACGAATGAATCAAAAGAAGAGAACCAAGCATAAAAACAAACGAAAAATTGAGCGATCGATCGATCGAACGAACGAACGAACGAACGAACGAACGAACGAACGAACGAACGAACGAACGAACAAACGAACCAAAAACTAAAGAAATAACGCAAGTGCGATCCAGAGAATGCTTAGGGATTGATTCTCACGCTTGGGAGAAAACTGTTACGTAACGTGGGCGCACTGACTATAGGATTCCTCATCTGTTGTGGAGCAGTTGTTCGAAAAAAAAAACTGATTGCGACGTTCATTATTCTACAACCGCAACTGCTAATGATACCTAGGGGCGTGCCCTGCGCTGCGTCGCTTCAAAAACCTCGTGCATCAGCCAAACTCTCGCTCGCTTTCGATCTTCCCTCCACCATTCCTTCACCTCGTTTTCGTCCTTCACCTGCCCTGTGTCGATGCCCCGGTCAGCGCGAGCAGCGATCAATCGTTACGTTTGTCCGCTGAGATGCCTGGAGATTTCTGCTGCCAAGTGTTTTCCCGAGTTCGTCACGATCACGCTGAGAAGGGGGCGGAGATGGGGGAGGGGGTGGGGCAATGAGAAAGGGGGGTGCTTTATGCTCATCTGCGAAACTCCGACATCTCTACTCTCCACAGTTTTCTTGGCCTTTTAACAAAAATTGGTTGAAAAGTTGGCTGTGGTGGTGTTTTTTTTCCTCCTCTTTTCTACGCGATTGGGGAACACGTTTCCATTCAGTTCTTCCGCCCTCGAAATGCAGTTGCGTGGTTATACTCTAAGATCTGGTAACTCTTGCGAATCATTGATTTGAGAGGCAGGGGAGGGAAAATTCGCCCTTACGGTTCTTTGCCCTGCCCCTCTCCCCACCCCACCTACATAATATAAGCTCCCACACACACACACACACCTCAGTCACAACCCCTTTTTAGGCCAGGCTTTGACCCCTAAACGGTGTGAGGAACAGTACGCCTGGCGGACTTCCTAATACTTGCACGTGCACCAGCAGTCCGCTGCCGGAAAAATGTGCGCTTATTACGCAAAGACGAAAGGTTGGAATTTCAAGAATAGACGCCGAAGATTCATGCGTTTCCTCAATGCGAAACCCCAAATTTTGTGTATTATTCCAATGCGTATCGTGTCTTTCCTTTCTCAGGGTAAATGTTCACTTTCGAGCAGTGACATAGGTGCCTTTACCATTTTCCTAAAAGCGCCACTAATATGTCATCGTCATCATCATTGTCTTGTTCGACAAAGGTCTTCTACCAACATAATCATCTGCAAAGGACAGGACCACCTCCGTGGTTTAATGGTTAAGGCTTCCGTTTCCGAGGTGGGAGGTCGGTTGTTCGCATCCCGCCTGAGTCATACCCAAGACTTAAAAACTGGCAATCTAGTATTTGCCTACCAGACCCCTGGCACTTTAGGGAATTAAGGAACAGTACTAAGGCTGGTTGGTCAGGCGTCGGCATAATGTGACTGGTTGGGACTAAAGCCCGTGTTGTGACAGCAGTCCCAGTGTGGCAGCACGTTAACTTGTCCTAACACAGTGCTGGTATGCACCTAGTTTGTGACTGGACGTTCAGCAAACAACTATATACTCCTCGTTTGTTTACAAAATCTTTTTTTGCAGCTTTCTTTCCTCAACGTGACATTAATGCTTCTTCGCGATAATTTGCTAGCGTAACATTGTTAAGAGTTTAGTATCATCGATCAATTCTCCTCATAATAATTTGGTAACATTGTTGCAACACTTTACTAAGAAATCAGCAAGCTGCGTTAGCTCATTTGTCACGTGGTATAAGCTATCAAGAAAACTGCGTCCTCGTCCATTTTGTAGTTATTAAAAAAATTTCGGGAGTCTTTCACTCTAGCAAGAGGAAGCTCGGAAATAAGGGGGAAAAAAAAGACCTGGCACATGTTGTACAATTACTTTTAGATAGCTTTATAACACCTGTCTCCCACCACATATCCTATTACTTTACAAAATGCTTACACGGTTCGCTATCTTAAACATTATCTTAAGCGTTTTCTGTATTTTTATTTGCGATTACAGATAAAGTGAGTATTTTATAACATGCGGGAGGCAGCTGCATGCAATATCACGTGTTTTTCGTGCAGCCTCGAAAACGTCTAGGTCACTGCTAGATGAGTGTGTGGTTTGTAAGGTGTTTTCGTATGGTTTGACATTATAACTTAACTCTTCACCTCGCAAGCCTGTTTATTAACGATCCATTACGATGACGGGTGGATATTTATAGATCGGCGCGGTTGTAAATAGCTCCACAAATTCCATCGGCGCACTGTTGATCGCGTTATTTTTTTTTCGCCTTGGAAATAAAACGTCAACAAGCCACACTGTGGCCACGCGACACTGCCCAGTGGTATTTTTAAGGGACTCCTCTATTCCCTGTCCAAATGAACAGCTGACCTACCGCCAGCTTATCATCTTCTCATAGCATGAGTTGACAGACTGAGCGTTTCTGCTCATAGTGGTTCTGTCCTTTTGGTAGCTATGACCCCGCCATTCACAAAAAGCATTGTTTATAAATGGGCTTCCTTCTTGCTCCGGAAAGGGCAGCACATTATGCCGCAGAGGGCGGTTTCCGTCTGACAACGACAGTTCCCACATGGCCTCGACCTTTGGCCTACCCACCAATCCATTCAATGGGTCTGCTCCATTTGCAATTCTCAGGTTAAAATACTTTCTTCCTTTCTTTCATTCCTTCTTTGTTTCTTTCTTTTCATTTTTTTGGCCACTTACTACATCTTTGACTACATCATGGTCGCTACTCAGCCCCTTTCGAAATACAGCCATTCATATATGACGAGGTGGGAACTGAATGCGAGGTCACGTGAGCTTAAATCACATCAACGTGTGTTAATAACCCCTCCTCACCCTAAACGACAAGAAATAAGGCCTGTCTCCTTTGTTTGCGTCAAGCAGACATCTCTTTTCCTCGCTCCCTCTGCGTCTTCCATTTCTCTCTCAGCACGTTTGTGTGTTTGCCTGCACGGGTGTTTAAGCGCGTGTGCGTGTGCCTGTGCCTATCTGTATCCATGCGTGCACGCTTGTGCGTGCGTCGCGTGGGTCTGGCATCTCTCAGCTGGTTCCATCGCCCGGAGATGAAGCAGCGGACGCCAGCTCTGCAACTCTTAGCCCAGCCGATCGACCTGGGCCACGTGATTTGCTTTTTGAAATCTGGGGCTTCCTTCTCGTTCTGTGGCAGACTTTCAGTAGGACAGGAAACAGTAGGGAGACAGGGTGCAGCGATAGAGCAACTCCCGCGGTTCGTAGATCCTCGCGATTCGCGCAGTGGTCTGGGACAAGGCCCTGGGCTGAACTACCTGTCCGACGGAAAGCACAAGACACAAAGGCACAAACAGATAAAAAAAAGCTTTTATCGTTTAACCCATGGATACCGCATACTCTGGATTACAAGAAGACGAAGTTTATTCTTTAAGTTTTGTTTTTTCCAGAAAGAGGCGTCAATGCGGTCAATTTTCCGGGTTTGGCTTCGACGTACTGTTCAGCAAGAGCTTGTGGGGTCGAGGATGAAGTGACATTCGCTGTCAAGAGACTTGTGTAGCCCAGTACAAAACCACTGGGTAGAAAATACGGTAACTGTGTGACGTGAATTTAGACAGAACTGATCGGTGTTCGACAGCTGTACCATGCTAAAAGGACAGTAAGTTTATACGACTGAAATGAACACTAGAGAGCAGAATATCAGTCTTGCCAAAGAGAACATGGCGAGCAAGCCATCATCCTGCTATACCACCTGAAGACGAAATTTCGTTTTTCGGCAGCATACCATAGTTTACTCCTTCCCATTTTTACTCCCTTCCATATTTTACCCCTCTCCACTCCCTCCCATAGTCTATACCTCCCCACCTCTCTTTCCTTCTGTATCGCAGGCATTTTACTTGGTTTATGTTCTTCAACTTCCATCGTCATGTGTTCACGTCCAGCAAAACCTGCTGCGTCGTCCTTCAAGCACTCGTCTGCTGTTGCAGTTTTTACTTCTGTATTACCTCAGCGTATCACTGATGTCATTCCCTCTCCGACTGGACGTCATCAATATTAATCGCTAAATCAAATCCCTCCTGTCTTCCCCCTTTTCTCTCTCTCTCTCTCTCTTCCTCCTTTCTCTCCTCCATTTCCCTCTTGCGTAATTGTGGTGTAACGTCAGCACATCTGCCATTTCATCTCCGATTGTTACGTCATCACTTTCTGGGGCGACACTCCTCGGCTCTTTTCTTCACCCCCTCCCCTTCGTCCCTCTTGCACATCCTGCGAGGCAGGTTAAAAATGGCAGCTGCCCGGTTAATCTGGCGTGCAAGCGGTCTCATGCAGTGTATCTCTGACAAATCACACGCTCTTCACACGCTGGTTCTCGGCTACAAAACATCCTGCCCCTTACCAGCTGGGGGGAGGCGGGGAGTAACCGTGGGGGTAGGAGAGAAGAAGTTCATCTGTTGCTGGCTCCCACACCAGACAATGCAAAGCATACTTCAACCCCTGGACCTGCGGATCCGGATATCGGAAAATAGTCTTTCTGCGCATGTGCAAGGGATCAGTCGTTAACGCCATACTGACGATGACATAATGGAAGCGTGTGCTAATGGAAACCGACACTGCTGCTGTTTAACGT
The DNA here is from genome assembly GCA_004794575.1 of Lanistes nyassanus. Lineage (NCBI taxonomy): Eukaryota > Metazoa > Mollusca > Gastropoda > Architaenioglossa > Ampullariidae > Lanistes > Lanistes nyassanus. The sequence continues at coordinate 456,197 of SMGT01010265.1, forward strand.
TGCTGCTGTGGTAGAGAAGCACTCCCCAGCGTCGTCGTTAAGATTATCATTATCATCGAATGATGAAATAGCATGGCTTCTGGTGAAAACGCGTTATCTGTTTTGTTCTTTGCGCGTCATTATCGCCACCTCCCCTCCCCCTCCCCGCAATTATCCCATCTTTCTTCGGACCATATTAAATCAAACTTTCTGTCCAAAACACCCTTATACATTGCACACAGTGTATAATCACATTCGTGAGCATCGTTATTATTAAAAACCGTGATTAATGTAGATTTAAATTTAAGAATTTTGTTAGAGAAGCAAACAACACGTTTGAACGCACATACTCTAATATTTCACAAGCCCAAGCGTCTGTTATGCGTACTTTAGAATATACACAAGGTGGGTACACTTAAAAGATGTACGTACGGGTTGGCAGACAGGCAAAGACAGGCATAAAGGTAAGCAGGCTGCGAGACAGACAGGGAGATGGGGTAACACTTTCCGGAAAAACACGCCCAAACCAGAAATTTCGGAACCTAAGTTACTTGGAGTGGTTAGGTTAGTAATTTTAGAGGACAGTGTTTCCACCTCACGTAGATTTCACCGGGGGGTGGAAGGAGTGGAGGGGGGAATGGGGTAATATTTCTAAGCTATGGACTGGAAGAACCACCAGACTGATAGCTGCAGAGAGACAGTCAGTGTGAAGAGGCAGTTTAATTTCGGAGGGAAAATCCAGATGAGTCTGCATAAGGTTTAACCCCAGAAAATAATCTCTGACCGCTCCTGGATTCGAACCAGCAACATTCACACGCTGTTCGGCATCTCTACCAGTAGATCTATTCAGGCCCCCACTTGTTGCAGCCCAGACGCAGTGCAGGCTGATGTGGGGCTTTTAAGCGACAGCGTGTCTGTGCATGTGCCTGCATAGGCGCGTGGGCATGCACGATAATTCTGAGGTTCTCTCGCCCACTGGCGGGGATACAGCTTTACTTCCTTCTCCAGGATTTTGCAAGCGGTAAGGAAAAAAATGGTGTGTGTGTGGGGGGGGGGGGGGGGAGAGAGAGAGAGAGAAAGAAAAGGCAGCAGCTGACGGGCCAATCGATTGGGCAATCAACACCGGCCGAAGTCCTGCCGGTTTATTCACAAAATAGAGTATCTATGTAAACGGTGGTCACGAGACTGCTGGGAAACGCCTCTCAGTGGGCGGTAAATATGAGAGGGACCATTAACCACACGCGCATGCGTTCCAGCTCCTGCAGTGGACGATGGTTTCGCTCCATTTATCTACGCCTGGACCACCACAACTGCCACCACCATCATCATTATCCTCGCCTTCCTCCTCTGCGTGGTCAACTTCCTTATCGTCACGTGAACAGACAATGGCATGCAAGGAGATGTCAGCCGACGGTTTGCAACTGTAGGTCTCTTATCTCCAAAGGGAAGGGCAGACAGTTCTATGTTGAACGGGACCGTATACTTACGTCAGAAAAAAAGAGTTCCTAAAGAGATTTCACTTGTTGTAGAATTTTAAACAGAATAAAACCCCGTTCACGTTAGTAATATGTCACATCAGCCTTTTCTGGGAGTAAACCCCACTGTGTAGCTTTAATTACGTCAGGACGCCATGCGTACAGTGAATATGTGTATTGTGACGGCTCCATTTGGTGCCGTCTTCGTCAGTTCGACAGACGACTGCAGAAAAGATGCAAGCTTCTAGATGGGTCTGTTTCTATGATAGGTGATTGTAACTGTGCCAAACGCCTTGTTGGTTTTGTCGCCGATGACGCGCGATAGACAGAATGATGGTGCATTTTCTGAGGATTGAATGAACGACGGCAAAGAAACATGCTGAACCAGATCTGAGACACTAGCTGGCTGTCAACGCTGTGGTTAAAGAGTTGCCGACAAAATTCGTCGAGCTTCGACGACTGGCTTGCTCAACTTGCTCAAATCAGGATTTGAACTGCGTCCCGAAGAACGTGTTAGGGCCAGACAGTTGTTAAAAGGCCGCGCTTACTTACAAGACAACATTCAACAAATGACCCTTGGTCCCAGCTAGGTTTGTTGGCAACAACAGCACGTAAGACCTCTAATTCATTGGAGCAAATCAAATGACGAGCTCTGTTTCGGATATGTAAAAAGCTGAGCCAATCAAATGGGGAGCTATATTTTGCAAATCTTTCGGGGGCGGGGGAGGGAGCAAAAGGTGGGATGTTTCGGGAGGAGGAGGGGTTTAGGGGAAGGGTAAGGGGTGGGGGTTAGTGGTAGGGTTTTGGTGGCGGTTAGGGGAGGGGTGTAGGGGGTTATAGGCAGCAAAGATCTTTCAGGAAACTGCAAGGTTTTCAGTGGTGACCCTAAGAGATTAGCATATTTTACGTAAGAGTGTATTTTGATTGGCTCCAGTTTTTCTGCGCTTTTTCAAGCTCACAAAGCTAGCTGTGCTGGAACAAACCTATCTCGTAGTCCGTAATTGCCCGGCGTTAAGGGATGTCGTCGAGTAATTAAAAAAACACAACCTTTGTAGAAGCGACAACGATGTTTGGCTTGGGTCTACTCAACAATCTGCCCTTTGCATTTCTCTCTGCTATGACCTTTCATTGTAGCTAAGGCAGCAATAATAATACAGAAGAAGAATGACTGTCTAATCACATGTAGATATTATTTACACATTCTCTTTCTCCTCTTACCCTCTTCTCTCGCCTCCCTTCCTTAATTTCTCTATTGGTAACGCGTGTTTGCCAATAATACAAGGGGTCATGGCTTCGGATCCCGTGTCTGGCAAAAGCACGTTCTCTGCATCTGACACCTGTTTATCACATTTTTCCTCCCATCTGGAGAAAGTTTTCGAGAAGGTATTCCACGCAAATCCAACAAATTTTGCGCGCCAGGATCTCAGATGGAACCAGGGGAGATTCTTAGCCAAAGGCAAGTTTTCTAGACTGAAGCATGGCGAGCAAAGCTCCTGGTGACTCCTCGTTTGCAAGAACTCCAGCGTCAATACTTATCTTCACTCGGGATCCTCGTGCCGTTAAAACTGACCTGAGCTAATGCCTTTTGACTGACATGCGCATGGTTAGGTCTATCAGTCAAGAACCATTAAGCTTTCCTGAGTGCTGAAGAAAAATGGATGCACTTTCATCTCTTCCAGAGGAAGCTGTCTCTATGTTGTTTTCCCACTCCCCCATCATTCTTCATTAACAATCGGTTTCGAAAGCAGAGGTTCGCATGAAGTTCTTAAAAAATTTCACGAGATTCGTAACAAATGATAAATCTTCTCGAGGCTGTAACCATACGTGTCTTGTTTTGACACCCCCCCACCCCGCCTCTTTTCCCTATTTTTAATAATGCTAAAATGCACAGAAAAGTTGTCATAAAGATGACAAAGTGCGTAAGGTTGTTTTTTTAGGATATACGCACTTGTTGCGTTTTTCGGAATAAAACAATTCCTTTCTACGTCTTGGCAGTACGTTAAACATCTCATTGTCTGACACAGCAGTCTGACCAGGTTCAATTTAAGAATGGTTTGTTACATATACGAGACTTACAGCAGAAAGCAAAGACTGAATTTTGCCAGCTGCTCGCTCTAAAATGTTTCGCGAAGCACGGGCAGGTAAACACAAAATTATTTTCAAAACACCGTGAATGGATCGTGCTTCTTTTAAAATCATTTCTGCAAATTGTTTGACAGTATCTTCCAAAATATAAGCTAACTTCCCCTGTCCGTTCGCGAGACAGAAGCCCTCAGGCAGTGACGTTCTCAACTGGAAACAGCAGCTCACTTAGCGTGTGACGCCACTTTACCCGTCTGGACGCGCGTCATTAGCTGTCAGCGTTTCATGTGCTGTATGCAGCATAGGGGACTTACATAAGCGTAACCATGTGCTCCAGTGACGTCACGGGTTGGACCCCTTTCTTTTCAGGGAATTGTTTGAAAACCTGTCTTACAAATGCTATTGTACAATTCCCTCAAATTCCAGGATTTGTTATCTTGCAATGAACTAAGCGCTTTCATTTTGACCCCCCCACCCACTTTCTTTCCAGTCGGGTTTTCTCTTAAACGCGAGGTATGATTGGGCATGGGCTGCGCGCACAGCATGTAATTAGGAGCGCTTTCTGACTTGGCACGCACACCAGGTACGTACAACCCTCAAGCGGGTCTCTCTTTGCACATCCTGAACACACATGTGCAAGCAACCCCCGCACTAAAACAGGTGCACCCTCCTGTGGACAGAAATGAGACATTAACCTGTTACTGGGTACCGAAATGAGACATTAACCCATTCGTGGTTGGATGCCACACTTAGCTCACCTGACGTTATGTAAAGAGGTCGGCCTGCAAAGGCCGCACTCTACCTAATAATAATCGTTTTGAAAACCACTTCAAATAACTTCAGTATGTCAGGCCAATGTGAAGTCGGTCACAAGTGCTAAGAAACGATACTTTCCTCAGAATATGTGGAGAATTTCTAGTACGTTTCCTGGGATTTTGATAGAACACCTGCATGCATAATGTTACACCTAGAATTTGAGGTATGCCTCTAGAACTTTCGATAAGGCGCGCGAAAAGACATGCTGTTTCCTCTAGAATTAATTTCCTGTGCTTCTCCAACAATGACGCACTTCTATAGAATGTGTGCGATAGCACTAAAATGTGTGATACAGAACCAGTGTGATGCAGCACTAGTATGTGTGATACAGTACTAAAGGGTGTGATACAGCACTAGAATGTGTGATCAAGCAGTAGAGCGTGTAAAGTTCCTCCGAAGATGTACAATATATGTCCTTCACTACGTGTGATAAACCACGTCAAGTGTGATGTTCCTCCTAGGATCTACGATGTGTGTCCTTCACTGCGAGCGATACTGCACGCAGAAAGTATGATGTTTTCGCCTGATGTGTGGTAACATCTTAAGGTCTGCTTTAACCGGAAGAATGTGCATCCCAGTTCGCCGAACTTCACCGTGTATACACACGATCAAGATCCTCGGACTAGAATGCAGATTCGTCCGGTTAAGAAATGGGCTTAAAATGAAAAACCTTCCCTGGAACGTTCTTTAGAACAGAATATATCACCAGCCCCGCCTCCAACCTATTCCTAAAATAGGATACTTACCCTAGATTGTATTCTGCAGCATCGTGCATATGTAACAGTCGATACAGAACATACTAGAACGATGTATAATTTCCTAGAATACGTGCCAGGGTTAGATATTTAGGGTGAGCCACCCTTCCCCTTGTGATGCAGGGCTTGATTCAGAAAAGAGGATTTCTGTTGGAGTTACCCTTCTTCCTATATTTTTTTAAAGCCCAAACAAGAAGGTAGACTTTTCCAATGGCCCGTACAAGAGAAAAGAAGGACGGACGGACAAATGGATGGATGGATGGACAGATGGACGGACGGATGGATGGATGGATATTAATCAGACTTGACCCGCCCCTTCGTGTCCTTCCTGAATTGCTGGCATGTCCGCTACAGTTGATTTATCGCGCAATTAGGGATGCCAGTCTCTCTAATGAATGAATGCCTGCACATTCTCCTACAGCCTCACGGGCCGAGGATAGGTGGGGGTTGTGGGAGGAGGCGAGGGCTGTGTTCAGAAAAGGAGAGAGAGAGAAAAAAATCAATAACAGAAATAGCGTATTCCCAGTCAGGACGAATGACCCAGTTTCCTAAACGTCCATGGGCTCCTCCCTTCGTTTCACCTCATTCCACAACTTCTCCACACTGGAGCCCCACTTCCCTTTTGGTTGTCCAAGGCCTGCAATTTCAAGCGGCTCCGGTAGAAAGTGTTCTCTGCCTTTCACATCTTATTCTGAAGCAGCGAACCGAGGCTAACAGAGTTAAGACATAAAATCGATAATTATAACCGTGGACATCCCGTGTCCTTCATCAATCTGGCATTATCCGACTGATGCAGAATCTACGTTTATGTAATGTTAGTGAAATTTTCTTCTTTCGCTTCCTTTCAAATCGGCATTTTCTAGTTCGGAACTCTGAATAGCAGCAATGAGTCCTCGGTTGATTATCAAAGTTGTTGTTGCCGTGCTCATTCAAGACCGAACGTAATCTAGGATGAAAGGGGGCCTAACGTTCTCTAAAATAAAATGTAATTATCGAATGTAAAATGTAATTACTAATTATACTATGTAAATCTGATCTTATCTGTGTCTTGAGTGTAAGCCGGCTTTTGAACACAAGACTTAGTGTTGACATAGAATTGATTTAACAACAGGAAACTGCTCCAAGTGCGCAAGCGAGCGCACGCACGCACACACACACACACACACACACAAGACTAAAGAACAGAAAGAGAAATTACTTATCTGTGTGACTTTTAAGATACGTGTCATTTGGGGTCAAAAACCAAACTATGTAGAAACGAGACCAGAGGTTCCCTCTCTATCGATTGTTAGGATTTTTTTATTTCTCAATTTTGGATATTTTCTTGTTTGTTTGTTTGTTTGTTTGTTTGAATGGACTGTATGTCGATATGCGCTAACGGTGCCAGTCGGCGGAAGGCTTCGAACCATTTCTATGTCCGACTGGTGTAGAGGATTCAATAGAGAGGATTCAATAGAGTGATCACGTTGGTCATCAAAAATATGTAATCAGCGATTGGATTGGAAGACCTCGGCCACAAGACTACATGGTCTCAACAGTAAGATGACATCTTCTTGAATACTGAGCAGACGAAAGATAAAAGATGAAAGATTAACTTCCGCTGCACAGGGTCAAAGGTAAGAGAGGACTTCGGGCTAAGTAAACGAACGGAGTCATAGATGAGATGTGACTTCCATAAACACACGGTGTAAAGGTAAAAAAAAAAAAGAACTAGATCAAAGGTAACATATGACTTCTGCTGCACACAGCCGAATGTATGCACGTTCCATCAAATCACTGAAAAACGTCCAAGGTAGAATATTACTTCTGTTGCAGGGGACAGAGGGGGAGGCAAAGGTTAGAGATGAGAAGACTATACGGTCAAGGTGAACACGGTTCCCAGCAGCCTGGTGGCATTCCGCTAAGATCCGACAATCGCAGAAAAGGGGAGGTAAGGAGGCTCTGCGCCTCGACCTCTGGGTCTGCTTTGACTCTGGCTACAGTACCATGGTGTTATGAATGAAGCCAATAGCGTGATGTGAAATATTAGTGGACAGACCTTGCGCCGGGTCCCGGCTCGCAGAGTTAATGAGATCTCCGGCCGACTGAGAGCGGAAATGTCACGAACGAAATCGGGAAGGAACTAGGAACTTGTTTCTCGCTTTGTACCAGTCTGCCGATACCATACGGTAGTCGACCGACAAGATCCTTCATCGATTGTTCGATCTGAGGGGCTGCACAGTCACTACATAAACCATGTTTTTTCCCGGTGTCTCCCTTTCTGTAGCCCTGAACTAGTTCTGCACCCCTGCTCACACTGTCGCATGAGCTCCTACATCCTTTAAACGCATGTAAGTTACTTAACACAGTTACTACTCAAACTTAAACTGTTTAATGAAGTTAAAATTATGTTCACTGTGGTGATAAGTTTGATGACATACACATTCATTCAATTTGCGAATCTATATTTAATACAGATTGCGAGTTTGCATTTTGTTAGTACAAAGTTAACATAAACGTTCTTTAGTTATGCGTTTAAAATAACAACATACTGATTATTTCTGATAACGCTCCCGGACAGAACGGAACGTGAAATTTAGTAATTATTATAAGACTGGGTGGCGTGACATTTAGGCAACTATAGGCCTGCGTCACGAGAGAGGCTAGAAAATCTGCACGCGACCTGCCGTTCTTGAAAATTTCCAGACACCTTTTTGTACTTATTTAACAATTCATAGATTTTTCTGGACTTGAAATGCCAAGGAAAAGCTTCTGTGTCTTCCGTCTGCATTCCACAGTTTGCACTGTTCTTTAAATAGCTGAATGCTTCACACGGAACCAGGACTAGCGCAACTGACATCCCGAGAACGGACTACAGCATTTTTGGCGTCGTTAGAAATTCCTGTATGACTTCAAAATACCGCTTTAATAATCTAACTATACTTTGTATCTTTTTCTCTAAAGATACCTTCCTATGTTACTGGGGCTTTTTTAAGTCTGGAATTTTAAAAAAGATAGGGAGAATGCTTAATATTTCCAGGGCCTTCTACGTTGATGTCCTTAAAATCGTTTCATGTTCGGTGGGCTGCCAAGCTGACAATGTATTATTATATATATATATATATTGCATGTAGTGATTTGTGTAGTATGTTAGCAGTAAGCAGATTTTATATATAAAAAAAACTTTGTTTGTGGATAGGATGACTTACGGGTGATTTACCCACATGGAGCTGTTTTTATTTTCGTTGTCATTATTTGTAATTTTGTTTTTTCACTTGTCGAATTATCGTGCTTTTCAATAAAAGAATAAAGTTTAATATTTTCATTTGTGGGTGTACTTGTAAGAATGCAGAGTGAACAGAGTACAATTCACTACCACCTTCCCAGAAACAAAGCAATAACTAATATGTTAACTAATAATAACTAATATGTTAACTAATAATAACTAATATGTTAACTAATAATAACTAATATATTAACCAATAATAACTAATATGTTAACTAATAACAACTAATATGTTAACTAATAATAACGAATATGTATTCTAATTTTGAATGAATATATATATATATAGCAAGAAACGACAGGAGTACAGCATCATGCCAAGGCTAGCAACCAAGCTTGTGACAGGCCTGACAGCCAAGCTTGTGACGGACCTGGCAACCAAACTTGGAAGCCAAGCTTTTCCATGAGCAGATCTAGCTTGGCTGCCAACCTTGCCAACCATGGTGTGCCACCTGGGTATGCTGCAGGATACAAAGACTTAAATGAAAGCCTTAGATACAGAGGGTTGTTGTTGTTGTTG
>SMGT01010265.1:472097-497280 GCA_004794575.1 Lanistes nyassanus
CCCCCCAAAACTCACCACCCCACCCGCTCTTTTCCTCCCCTTGTTATATTAACGAAAACGTGTCTGAGGACCAGCACATCTCTTTCTCTCCTCCAAGATGTAAAGGTCTGTCTGTCCGTCTATATGTCTGTCCATCCGTCCCGCAAAATCGCACGCATGTGCACACGCATAAGCAAAAGTAGGCCGGGCAGAAGATTAAATGACAGAGACACAGACACACAGACAGGCGTGTCATGAGGCACATAAGACAGACACAGACACAGACAGCCATGTCATGAGGCACATTAGACATAGAGACACAGACAGGCGTGTCTTGAGGCACCTAAGACAGACACAGACACAGACAGGCATGCCATGAGGCACATAAGACATAAAGACACGCAGACAGACATGCCATGAGACACACGAAAGAGACATATGGACACAGACAGGCAAGCCACGATGCACATGAGACGGACGCAGAGACACAGGCAGCCATGCCATGGGGCAGATGAGACCGACAGAGACACAGGCATCTCATGAGGCACATGAAAAAGACGGACAAACAGGCATTCCATGAGGCACATAAGACAGACACAGAGACGCCGAGAGGCATTCATTGAGTCACATAAGACAGACACGGAGAGACACAGGCATGCAAATGAGCCTCATAAGACAGACGGAGAGCGACACAGGCATGCAATGAGTCACATAAGACAGACACAGAACGACATGCAATGAGTCACATAGGATAGATAGTGACAGACACAGACAGGCATGCAATGAGCTATATGAGACAGACACAGACAGACACGGACAGGTATGCAATGAGTCACAAAAGACAAAGACAGACACAGACACAGAACGGAAGCAATGAGTCACATAAGACAGAGACAGACACAGACGCGCACTAAGAAGGAAGACCGCGTCTCTTATCCACTACCCCACCCCCAAAGCCTCAAATTCCCCCCCCCCGGCCCCGTTTTAAACCGCAGAAATCAAGCCATGTCCGGAGGTCCCAGTCTCTAGCTGCCAGTAATGCAGTAGATGTGTCTTGGTTTGCCGAAGTCCTAGCAACGACATGGCCGTCTGGGCCAAAGTAATTGCGACAGAACAGAGTGGAAGTGTGTTCGTGGCTGGAAGGGGCAGGGAGAAAAATGAGTGAACTACTCCTGAGTTTTCCCGTGACGTTGTTACTTCTTCTATTCTCTTCCCTCGCTCCACCCTCGTTAGATAACCTTCTTCGTGCATCAGAACAGTACAACGATACGACCACATCTGTCAGTGCGTTCGATTCTGTACCAGAATGCGATGCACAGTTAATTGTGTTATCTGTTTGACCATATTCATTGACCGTGGAAACAGACCAGCCAGACGAGAAAATGTTACACTCAAGATGGATTCGTAATGCCTGCGCAATGAGAAAGACAGCAGACGTGACGTCAATGAGAAAGACAGCAGGCATGACGTCAACGAGAAAGACAGCAGGCATGACGTCAACGAGAAAGACAGCAGGCATGACGTCAACGAGAAAGACAGCATGCATGACGTCAACGAGAAAGACAGCAGGCATGACGTCAACGAGAAAAACAGCAGACATGACGTCAACGAGAAAGACAGCAGTCATGACGTCAATGAGAAAGACAGCAGACATGACGTCAACGAGAAAGACAGCAGACATGACGTCAAATACATAATGATCAAAGTACAAAGACGTCAAATACATAATGATCAAAATACATAATGATCAAAATACATAGACGTCAAATACATAATGATCAAAATACATAGACGTCAAATACATAATGATCAAAGTACAAGGACGTCAAATACATAATGATCAAAATACAAAGACGTCAAATACATAATGATCAAAATACATAGACGTCAAATACATAATGATCAAAATACAAGGACGTCAAATACATAATGATCAAAGTACAAGGACGTCAAATACATAATGATCAAAATACATAGACGTCAAATACATAGACGTCAAATACATAATGATCAGAGTACAAAGAAGTCAAATACATAATAAACAAAAGGAAGGCACAGGAAAGTAGAATCTGTAGTCGACTGGTTCGAAATATTTAAACCCTGAGAGTGCCCTCGTCACATGACTATTTCTTGCGCAGCCATTGGCCACGCTGAGGTGTATCAATTTAGTTAGAATTAGCGTTAATTCCTGTTTACGCCGCACAGCCCTCCGCGCCCCCCCCCCCAGCGATTGCACACGCTTGGCCGACAACCCCCACAGCCACCACCACCACAACGACGACAACGAAGGCCATCACCACCACCAGCCACGACTACGGCCACGCGTCCTTGCAGCGCGCAGCGGGTGAGCCAGGGCGAGATGTCTGGAGCCAGCGCGCTGAGTGGACAAGGAAGAGAGCTTCCACCCCCCCCCCTCCTTCTTCTTCCGCACCTACAATATTCTTCCTTCCTCCAACCCAGTCCACCCCCATCCGTCTAAGAATCACCCCCTCCCATGCCCGCCCAAACCTTTCACCCACTGCTCCATCGATTTTTCACTCTAATGCCTGCTTGTCTGCCTATCCTCATTTGTACAGCAGTCAGGCTTGATCTATTTAGCGCGTGCGTGCGTGCGTGCGTGTTTGTGAAATGCTTTGCATCTGTGCATGCCACCGCGGCCGTGTGTCTGTGCAGGCGGGTCAGCGTATGCGTGCGTGCGTGTGTGAGTGTTTGCGTGCGCCAGCGGGCACTGAACAATACGTAAAACTATAAGCCGAATGGCTGAAGGCAGTGGCTTTAACTTTTCTCTCTTCATCCCTGAGTCATCTTCAGCCTTGATCTGCCGTGCGTTGTTTTGAACCCTGATGTGCGTAGAAAAACATCAGTAACAACAAAAGTCGTGCACATATCTTAGAGAAACTCAGACGAGAACTGAAGACAGATGGCTTTGCTTGCTTGGTGTTTAACGTCGGCTGAACTACAGAGTCGTCAATCGCACCCATGGAAGCGACTAAAAATGGGACTGCTGTGATACAAGCCATCAGCACATCCCTGTATGAGAAGCGTCTTGACGCAGTTAAAGGCTACATGTACACAGTCGTGTTTGTTACAATACATAGCTGACAATGTGACATGCCATGTTCCGAACGACTTCGGGTCTTTTCTCCATCCACCCCCACTTCCACCTCTTTAAATTCTACCAGCACGTGAGACCTCTGTGTCTCGTGGGGGAGTCTGGTCAGGTTCGATAGAGAACTGTACATGCACCACATGTATGACTGCACCACAGCAAGCACCCAGCCTCTCGTTCGTAAAGAGGGCGAGACGTGAACCCGTGAGCTGTAATTTCTTCAAGCTTGGGCCGCCACCGGGTCGCCTCTTTGCACATCAACGAAGAATCTAATTCTCGATCTGGAACCCGTGACATTCGTTCTTTCCCCTTCCTGCGGCCTCCTCCTTCTTATTCCCTCCCTTCCAGTCCTTTCAGCCAATCACAGATTTCCAAACAGACAGGAAACTCACGCGAGAACCCGCACGCACGCACAAGCATGCACGCACCTTTCCCCAGTCCACAGCCTCATCTCACCTTTTAATTTTAAAAATATGACATCATCATCATCATCATCATCATCATTATCATCATCATCATCAACAACAACAACAACAACAACAACAACAACAACAACAACAACAACAACAACAAAGAAAATGACGGAAAAGATAGATGACACCAGTCTGTCGCCCTTGTGGCGTTTCAGGTCGTTTAATGCCCAGAGACAGGCGTAGTAATCCAAGCTGCTAGGCAAACACCGGCACCATACTTCTACTTCTGGTCTGCAGGCGCGTCTGGCGGCAGGACAAGCTCCGTATGGCCGACTAAGCGGGGGTGGGGTCCGTCTCTCACCACCCTCCCGCCCCCCGCCGCGCCGGACACATCTCCGCGACCGATTATCACTTCCGGTGAGTCCGCAACGCCGACTTGTTGGGACGAAATGGAAGACCGGAATGGGGCAGAGAGCGGGAGGCCTCGGGTCCCTGGTCTGGTCACGCGCTGCGCCGTGGACTCCAGGAACCAGAGGCGAGTTGCGTGGAGGCGACGCAAGAACTCGGACGTTTTCTGTGGTTCGTCTTCCTCGTCCACAAAATTTGCCTCGCAACCAGTTGGTGCGCGTCGGCGATGTGAAATAAAACGCCGCGGATCGGTTTGCTTGGAAGCTGGGTAAAGCGGCAGGCAGACAAACGAGACCTGCACCAGTAGTTCTGTTTTGTCAGGAGAGCAGAGAGGTGGCTGCGTTCTTTTCCAGACTACAGCTATCGATGTTCTAAGCTTCCAGATGTCGTGCAATTGGTCAACCAATCACCGGTCGTGAAAGCCGTTCTTGAACTTACCCACCCCAGGACACCCGCCTGAACCCTGTTGTCCTTAACAACCTACCTTAGATGTAACTGTCATTCCTCACCCCCCCCCCCAGTTTGTCCAAACATTGTTGGGGAAGAGTAAGGTTGTTTATCTGTTCTTTCTGTACAGGTTGCTGCGTGATTCCCTGAAAGTGGAATCGTGAACATGACCAAAAACCCACTCCACGTCAATTCCAAATAAGAACTTTTCTTTCGCTTCTTTCCGTCCTTTCCAGAATATTCCTAAAAGAAGGGAATGACCAAATCGTATAAACGCTCTGTCTCTGTCCCTCATGCACCCACCCACATCAACATCATTTCTACCTCCGTGTTAACTTACTTTTTTCCCAGTCTCCGTTTTAACTCACTCTTCTATTTCCATGTTAGCTCACTCTTCTATCTCCATGTTAGCTCACTCTTCTATCTCCATGTTACCTAACTCTTCTATCTCCATGTTAGCTCACTCTTCTATCTCCGTGTTAGCTCACTCTTCTATCTCCATGTTAGCTCACGCTTCTATCTCCGTGTTAGCTCACTCTTCTATCTCCGTGTTAGCTCACTCTTCTGTCTCCATGTTACCTCACTCTTCTATCTCCATGTTACCTAACTCTTCTATCTCCATGTTAACTCACTCTTCTATCTCCACGTTAGCTCAATCTTCTATCTCCATGTTACCTCACTCTTCTATCTCCATGTTAGCTCACTCTTCTATCTCCATGTTAGCTCACGCTTCTATCTCCGTGTTAGCTCACTTTTCTATCTCCATGTTAGCTCACTCTTCTATCTCCATGTTAGCTCACTCTTCTATCTCCATGTTAGCTCACTCTTCTATCTCCGTGATACCTATACTTACTAGACTATCAACACCACTAACCATCTTCCACCTATCTATCTGACAACCCATCCATAAAAATTTAATTAACCACCAAGCCGCAAGCATTATGCCAGCTCTCGTATAACGAGAAAAAAACGCTAAAATGTCTCCCATCATCCCAACATCTCTGCTGTCCTTTTTCTCTCTCAATATGTAATGCGTAAATGTATTTCAATCATTCAAATAAAAGCTCGTTTCAGGATAATTTTAAGTGCTTTTACAATGTTTGAGCTGATCGTAACTACTTCTGTTTTCTTCCCTTCCCTGTTAATTCTTTCCTCTTTAAAAAAAAAAACCCTTTTCTTAAACCAGTTTTCATGTGCTTGGCTGTGGCCGGGATTTTTCCTCCCGCAGCAGAAATTGTTTAATTGATTTTTCTTTTGAAAAACCCGAGGTCGATTGTCTGAATGCTAATCGCAGTTGGGTCTGTCGCCGACCCAGTGTAAAACCCTCAATTAACTAAATCAGCTAAACTGACTAGCTTAGCAGTCGGACAGACATCGCCAGAACGAGCGCCCACGTCGACAAAAAATTTGCTGGCTTCGTGTAGAGTAAGAAATGTAATTAAAGACCTAGACCGGCCCCAGGCCGCGGGGCAAGATCATCCAGTGAAGAACCTCCAGTCGCAGCAATTAGTCGCGTTTTCAAGTTGGTCTGAAAGTAGGATGTGCATCCTCCCTCCCTCGACCTCCCTGCCCTCGTGGTTTGATCTGCCAGAGTACATTTGTTTTCCCTGGGGCTGGTGGCGACAAGGTATCTGCTTTCTGTTGCTCGAAGCAACACGCGCTTGTTCTCTCTCTCTCTCTCACTTTCAACGGGGCATTGGCTCATCAGATACGACTCATCACTCACACTTTGATTCCTTCACTCGCTCGTCCGCTCACACTCACACACGTGTATTGTTCTTTCTTATGGTGAAAAAAAAAAATCTTGAACATTGTTTTCCTTTCATCATTTATGATTTCTAAAAGATAACTGATTTCTTTTAGCTATCTATATATTCATCAAAGGAATGAAGAGTCAAGCGCTGTGATGCCGTGATATATTGCACAGGGTCCAGAGGTAGATCATCAGAACTTACGAGCTCTGACGTCAGTATTTAGCGTTGCTCTAGTTCCTCATGTCTGCGGTTTGCCTGAGCTTGTGTTGATGGGGTTGGGTGGGGGAAAAGGAGAGTACCCAATGTACAGTATACAAATCCATCGCGGTAAATCATTGTTGGAATCAGGAATGGTGGTTCAGATCCCAATTCTGACGCATATAGCTAATCGTCGGTATGTGACACCTGTTTACACAGCCTAAAACAATCCTCACGCCCTCAAAATATTTAAATAAATAAATTCCATTTCCCATCTACCTTGTGTAGTCTCTCCTCCCTCCCTCACTTTGTTTTTAGCTTTTCTCTCGATACCCCACCCCACCCCACCCTCTTTCCTCTTCGCGCTGTTGTTCGCTGTGCGCGCTGCTCTTCACTCCCTGAGCTCGTGGCACAGAGTTGTCTGGAAAGGCGTCATTTCCATCACGTCAAGTAGTCGGTCCGCACACAGCTGCCCTGCAATGGCCTCAATAATGCATGCTGCTGCGTGCAGCTAGCGCCGCTGACTGCACGTGCCGCGCGCGGACTCCGTCCTAAAGCCCATCGCACACTAGCGTGAGCGGAGTTAAGAGTATCTTCTGCGTACAGACCGCAATCAGAAAGAACCGCTGCTTGCAGCTGCCGACGGGAATGGTGAATGGCACACTTGCCGAGGTCCCTATCCCCACGACGAACGCGAGACTTATGGAAGCTAGACCACAGGCACGTGCCAGCTCGTGTGCCAGCTTAGAATCGAATTTACGTCATCCAACTGCAGCGTCACTTGACGCATGCGTACGATGGCCGAAAGGTGTGACATAAGCCCTGCAACCTCGCTGCCGATCTTCATCGCGATTCGTCGCCTGTCTTAAAGTTTCAGTCCAGATCTCTCACACGTTAATGCGCGCGCATGGCTACGCACCCAGAAGACTGCGCGTGCACGCAGCCACAGACGCACACAAAGATGTACGCAGAGATTAATCCTCTGCTCAACCCCTCCTTTCTTTTCTCACACACGCTCTCTCATGCACGCTCTCTCATGCACGCTCTCACACACGCTCTCTCATGCACGCTCTCTCATGCACGCTCTCACACGCGCTCTCTCACACACGCGCTCTCTCACACGCGCTCTCTCACGCACGCTCTCTCACGCACGCGTTCTAACAATACGGAGTGCAGACTGGCCGGGTTGCACGAGCGAGCTGCAGTTTGTCGTCCTTTGGGCTCTTTCAGAAAAACCAACCCACAGGTCTGTAGCCGTCAGCTTCACGCTAACACGCTGGTAATTGTGCCGATATCCCGGTTAACATGCTGCAAAAAAGCAGCCAAACAAAGTTAACGCGCCTCAGACTTTACTGAAATCAAGTTAACAACGCCATAATGGCAACACCTTCCAGCTTGCTCGCCGTGGAGACGGACTTCACTTGTGTGACGTTCTCTTCCACACACACCGTAACAGCCATGTAATCTTTTACATTTTGTTCTTTTTTCTTTCTTTCCGTCTGTTTGGACAAACTACTTTCGCCACCAGCGTGCTCCAAGTTACCTGTCCTTTCTCTCTGTCGTAGACACGTCGTGTGAGACATATGTTAAAACAAGGAAAGCTCGCGCGCTGGTTTCCTAGACAGCATTTTTCAACTCCCCGTCTGGTGCCGCATGTACCCTCCCTCTCTCTCTCTCTCTCGGTCATCAATGTCGTCATCTTCATCGTCGGAAATCGCCGTGGTTGTCTTTGTTCCTATCACCGTCATGTAGCCTAGTCCCCCATCCCTAGCCAGGCCTGCTGTCCTGTTACTAAGAGCAGAGGACAGCGTGCAATCCATTTGAAGAGAGAACAGTTTACCACTCCACTCCACTCCACTCCCCAGTGGCGCGATATACATCGACGAACGGGCTGGGACATCGTGTCGTAAATTTGGAAAGCTGTCTGTACTCCGGTCTGCAAAAATCCATTTTGCCCCCCACTCCCCTCCACGCCTGGACAGCGGGACCGTGAAATATCATTTTGTAGATTTGTTTAAAAGACGCCCTGTGAGAAATGGCGGGGTGGGAGGAAAGACAGGGTTGGGGGTGTAGGTCGATTCCCCCTCCCACCACCACCATCTCCGTGCGGATCGAGCTCACGTGACGGACGGCGTCGATTTCGGATTCTCCAACTTACACGCACGCACGCGCGCGCGCCCCCACACAAACACGCGCTTCACTTCTGTGCTCTCCCCACCCCCCTCCTTTTTTCAGACAAGACTACATGAACTGCAGCGCACCTTAGAATGCACAGTCTGGAGGCGGGATTAGTACAGGATGAGTTTAAACCCGGAATCGCTGCAAGGCTGTTATATGTAGACAAACATTGTCCGGTCTCGAATTATAGTTCAAGAAAGCCTGTCTGCTGACTGCCCACCGTTGAGTTCATTCATTGTCGCGTGGGTTCATGTGAAAGACATGGTGCACAGTTCAGTACAGATCTGCTAGTCTCGTATGACGTAACAGTCCATAGGGTAGGTCTCAATTTGTCAGTCGCAGCAACAGAGGTATGGGGGGGGGGGGCAAATGTACATCCATGTTTAGAAGGGTGTGTATGTGCGTGTGGAGGAAACGGATGGCCGAGTGGTTAGCACACGGGCCTCAGAACTCAAAGGCGCGGGCACAGGCTGGTTCGAACCCCGCGCGCTGCATCAATAAGCGGCTGAACGGGTTTCGGGGTTTCCCTGGTCGTGCTGTGTGCAAAGTCCGTAGCTGACTTCGCGAGATGCATGCGGCCCCGCGCCCTGACTGGCTGGAGATTAACACCTCTTTCGTACGGAGGTGCAGAACTCAGGGCAATACAAATCAGTTTAAATCGCCCAAATCTTTCCTGTGGCATATTTGAATGCAACATCTACCTTCGTCAACTGAGCTCTTCATTCTGTTCCTCTGCTTGGGCAGATTACAACGGCTTAAACAAACGCGCACGCATGCACACGGTACACTGCACATGATTTGGACAAAAGCCGGCGCCCATGAGCGTTCCTATGAGCACGTTCGGTCAAAAGAGCGCTCGTAATGCCCATTCACCCTGTAAGTTTTACGTGAACATTTACATACTAACAGCGGATAAAAACCCTTTTCCAAGCCAACCAAGGATCATAATTTCGGCGCAAGAACACTGCTCATCGTGACCTCGAGAACAGCACAAAACACGCTTGCTGATCTCTTTGCCCTTAAAACGGAAGACAGCAGCAACATGGACAGAAACGATGAATCAATAAGGAGGACGGAGCTTGGGAAATGGAGGGGGTGGGGTGGAGCCAGCCTACAGCAAACCACGAAGAAGCAACAGCTACGAAAGGACCGGGGGGGGGTGAGGAAGAAGGAGGGAGGAGATGTCGTGGTTTGGGAGCGACTCTGACATCAAATTTTTTATGACCGAATGCGACTTGATTCCGTCACAGTACTGCCACATCTGGAAACAATGCGCTTAGACTCCATCCTCCTCCTCAATTTAAAAAGTGGGAAGAGGAGGAAAAGTTACTGCCTGTCTGTGGGCAGCCTTGGGGCAACGCAAGACAAGCGCTCGATCCTAGTTACGGAAGAGGACAAAACCACTTGCATAATTTCACAGCAGCATCGCGACAGAATAAAAGCATCCAGCTTGGAAAAAAATCATGGAGTTATCGCCCGACTCATGCCATGGGAAACAGCTGCAGGGAGCGAGAAATAGCTGTCACCGAAAACATTTTCCTGAGGGCGACAAAACAGCAGCTGGCCTAACACGTTCATGATGTAATCTGACACATCTGCACGCCTCTGGGGTGTGTATGTACATAATCACACACGGGCCAGTCTAGACGGCTGAATTGTCTTTTATCTACATGTATACATGATTTTGCGTGTCGACATCAGACTTAATAACCTAATTATCACTACTTACACAACAGAAAACCGTACCTGAGGCCGTACACAGTACAGTATTTAACTGTCATACAGACAAAGAGGGCTTGTTTTTAAGGAAAAGACTTCGTCAATTGTCCATATTAAACAGCGCGCGCGGATGTGCATGTGTTGGAACTGGCGAGCGTGCTTGTGAGTGTGTAGGTGAATAGGAATGAATGTGTGTGTGTGTGTGTGTGTGCGCGCGCGCGCGCTTGCGTATGTGGGTGGGTGTGTAAGTGAGCGAGAACATCAAAAACGCAAATGACTGGAAGATAACTGAATGTTAAATACATGTCATGAAATTCATAAATGAGATATCAACTGGACGAGAATAATGAAAATATACTTGCAAACATATGAACAAGTTTCGTCGTTGTCAGGAAATGTTCAGAATCCACAGTCTTAAGTTTAAAATATCGATGTTCTTCAGGTCTGACAACGTGTTAGCGCAACTGTTCATGGCAGACTACCGCCTTCCCACTCGTGTATTCTCACAAATGGGTTAAACAGAATCAAATTAATTGTTAACTTTGCTTGCTTTAAGAGTAGTCGCTTGTGTACAGCCACTTTAAATTAGCTTCTCCCACAAGAAGGGGAAAATGTGACCCCACCCTTCCACAAAAAACAACCTTCAGCACCCTTAAATAACAAGAAGAAAAAAATCAAAGAGTGTAATATTACGATCCAGTACCCATACACAGAGAGAAAGTAGATTTTTAATGGGTCCACGCCACCTTCAGGCAGATAACAAGAGGATGGGACACTACTGAGGACACATAGAGAGACTGGTTCAGGACTGGGAATCCTGAGGGACTCTTGCTGGCAGCGTATGTCCCAGGAAGGATACAAGACGGACAGCAGCCATGTACTAACACAACAGACTGAATCCAGTTTTCCTCCATTTCTTCTTCAGCTCCATCCGCTGTCCCGACCCATTCCTGTAAGATCTTCGTCACGTGCCTCCCCCCTCCCCACCCCAAGATCTGACAACATTTTGAATGTCGGAGTTTAAGCAGCTTACAGTCCGTTCGCCAACGGCAGCAATAATTCGCTCCCATTTCATTTCGTTTCTCAGCCCCGCCCAGGAAATCTAGATGACTCAAGTTTAAAGTGCATCTTGCCATTCGCAGGCCGTGTTCTCAAAGGCTTGGCTGTGGCACCGGTATGTTTACAGTTCCTTAGATGCCAGGCCACCTGTCTGCATATTGTTGTAATTGTTATATGCCTGCTAAAGTCTGTTCTATTAATGCGTTTCCATGTTTTTTTGATGACATGCTTATTTTTTGGAATTTTATCATTTCGTTTTCTTATTGTTCTCTTATTGGTTTGTTTTTCTTTCTTACTTTTCTTTGTAAAGGGCACGGAGCCCTTCGGAGGAACTGCGCTATAAACATAAGTTTAAATAAGTAATAGTCAGTCTCCAGGCTATCATTTGCTCACTACACAGCTTGGCATGAGCTGCACCACTTAACCTTGCGATTTGCTTTCGTTTCTGTCTGTCCGTTCGTGCTTCGGTCCGTCCATCCGTCTGTTGGTCGGTCTGTCAAAAGCCTAGAGATGAACTGTCTCATCCCTTCTCATACTTTACTTTTGCTTGGGCTTTCAGCGCTTATGTGTTTGCAAAGGAGGGGGTTTTGTTGTTTATCTTGGGGAGGGTGAGGGTGGATGTCTCCTTGCCTGCCTGCCTGCCTTGATGTGTACACAGCTGCCAGCTGATTAGTTTGTTGGTCACTTAATCGATTGGTTGATTGGATGGCTGCTTGTTTTGGCAAGAATGATTTTTTAAATCTCTTAAATGTCAAGCAGGCAGATTGACTGACACCCGGGATCTCAGACAGGCAGTCAAGCAGATAAAGTTCGGAGAGAGAGAGAGAGAGAGAGGGGGGGGGATAAGAAAGAAAAAATGATTGAGGAAGAGGAGGGAAAAGCGAGACAGGGGAGCACAGGCAGGATGCAGTGGAGAGGGAGAAAAAGCAGACGACAACCGTTGGCAACAAGAAAGGTAATTAGTTATCTTCTGCCAGACCTGCTGACAAAGCCAGCCGAGCTGCAAACGTGCCGCACTCTGGGACAGTCGCCTATGTCAACTCGTGGCGGATCAAAAGCCAACGGACCCCGCCAGGGGAGACCACGCTGGCGGCGCTCCCCTCCCTCCCCCCGCGGCCCGCCGCAAGAGCGTGACAATAAGAGGATCTCGGTGTGGGTGGCTAGTTAGTGCAGGTTGGGAAGGCTGTCAGCGAGATGGCACGAGATCACGCGGGATTAGCTGCTGGGCAAGTGGTTTGCCTTGCCACTTGAACCTTATTTGTGACAACGGCGGCGCCGAGACAACACGACAGGTGACAGATCGCGGAGCAAACTCACCAAACTCCCCAGCCAAATAAAAAGGCAACGTTTTTTTAGCCTTAAAAAACAACAAACAACAACCAAGAACACCACGAAGTCTATGAGCTGCATGCTGGGACAGGTTTGCGAATAACTTTCGCGTTCCGTTTATTTTTTTATTTATCTATTTTCTTGGGGGGGGGGGGTGTTCTACTGTCAAGGCTTGCACCATGAGGGTTGTTTTAAGCTAATTCTATTTTAAACTCCGATCGCAATGCTATGTTTGTGGTGTAACCATTGCAGCACAGCCACATATGGTATAACCGTTACGGCTCAGTCATGTGCTCACGTTGTAACCATTACACCACATCACAGCACAGGTGTGTTTGTGGTGTAACCATTACAGCACAGCCATGTTTGCGGTGTAACCATTACAGCACAGCTATGTTTATGGTGTAACCATTACAGCACAGTTATTTATGATGTAATCATCACACCACATCTATTCTGTGTGTTTATGGTGTAACCATTACACCACAGCCATGTTTGTGGTGTAACCATCACAGCACAGCTAGGTCTTTATGATGTGACCATTACACCACAGCCATGTGTTTGCAGTCTTACCATTACAGCACAGCTGTTTGTTTACGGTGTAACCGTTTCAGCAAAGCCATATGTTTACGGTGTAAATATGCACTCCAGCATCAGCTACAGTCGCCCATTTCCTGTGTTGCACCAAGTCGCGACCTTTCTGAACTCCTCTGGGGCCCTCGGAGCTTGCTATGCATGAAGCGGCTGAAATCCTGACCCCATTCATGACTGATGACGTCTGCTCCCTTGACGGTCAGGCATTCGCCGGACAAGTTGTTTATCCTCCTCCCGGATATCGGCTACGCATACTTTTAAAAAACCCTCACGCGGTTGCTGTGTATTTTCTTGCGAGACCTCGCGGTACCTCAGTAAAAACTAAGGTCAGTACTGATTAAGAAACACTTATTCAATTAATCTAAGAAAGTTATCGCGGATTAACAGATTAATTTGGGATCTGTTAGGTCACGTGAAAAACTTTAAACAATGCTGTCAGTACTTTCTACTTTCCCCCTGAAATCACTCAGCGTGCTTAATGATCATAGTATTCATGTTGTAAATGCCCTAATTAGCGTACTTCATACTTCATATTTAATAATTGTGAGCGTGATAGAAGTAAATTTATCATTACTAGAAGTAAAATTCTCATTACAGGAAACAATTTCAAAGTGTTCTCAGGGGCCAGTGACCACCCTAGCGGCATTTTCAGGTAGCCTGAAATAACTGTAAAATTAATCAAAATTAAACGATTAACAATTTAACAAGTAATCAGTTAATTTGGGGAGGCGGGTAGAGGGGGCGGGTGGGGAAGCGGAAGAGACTGCAGGAAAGAGAAGTTGATTATAAAAATGTCCAGCTCTACGGGGAAAAAGAAAACTAGTCAATAAGAGTTCTGCGCATTGCGTTTTATTTGAATCCATAGTTTCCGTCAGCTGATCAGGATTTTTGTCACAAAAATTATTTCATGAGATTTGTGGCTGCAGTCTCTCGCTCTCTCTCATCTTTACAAGCGTGCGTGGGTTTCTGGGAAGGAAAAATCGAATAATGGATTGAAAGAAAGAACTGAGAGGAGAGGGTGGGAGACAGACAAAGTGCAGGTCTGTACACGTTGTGCCGGATCCCTCACTGTACATTAGGTGTGAAGGAAAGATTTATATATCTGTCATAAAAAGCGTCCAGTCCACAAGCCCCCGACAAAACGCACGACAACGACAGCAGAGACCGCATTTCACGACAGCGAGTACACAGCCGCCATCAAAGCCCGTCCCTTGACACCGGAAGCGCTTTGCATCAGTAGCAGCCGGTGAACACATTTCACGTTACGCCGCGATAATGCAGGTATTGAATCCCGTGGCCCGGTAAATAACAACGGGTTTGGCTGCCTAATGAGTTTCAGGGGACTGCCCTCGTTGTTAAGTTATGCGTTTCCGTGCTGTGTGCGAAAAGCACTAGGGTTTTACATCTGGACTCGCAATGTACAGCTGGGGAATCCTCTCTGACACCCGAACCGTGCGTTAGTATGACAGACAAACATAATTTGTAACTTCATCTCTTGCACAGGGAGGAGTGGAAACATCTGGAACTGAACGGTAGTGTCTGCGACAAAAAACGTTTGTAATCTCGTCTGTGCTCGGGGGGTGGGTGTGGGTGGGTGGGGTTTACAAGAATATGCCTGTGAATATGGTGTACCACCTGTAATATACAAGTGGGTGAGCACGTGAGTTTACACTACTTTGTATGCTAAATATTAAATTTATGTTGTGCATGTGCATACATGCGTGCAAGTGTGAAGAAGCGCATGTGTGTGTCTTTGTGCGTGTACTTCATATAAATATATGCATGTAGTCCGTGCGCACGTCTGTGGGTTCATGTGGGTGTTAACGCTCATCCTATTCAGGCAGACCAGCGAGCTTTGTGTCTGTCCTTGTTTGATTGCTTGCTTTCTTGCCTTTATGTAATTCAGATTTTCAACTATGCAGAACTAAATTCAATATATTGACCACTGAAATTAACAGTAATGTCTCGTGTAACATGAGCAATATCATTGTAACTGTAATGTTATTCTTCAGTTAGCCTCATTTCTACCCTCTGTCCCACGACATGTATCTGCAATGAAATAACTCGAGGCCACAGGCATTTCTAGAAACGCTCTTATGTCCATCTTTTCCTCATAATAGTAAACAGCGTACATCCAACTGTGACGAACTTAGGCGCAGAGATTTGACCCAGGACTAGCTTGTATGAACGTTCTTATCTCCTGTTCATACGTACAGGTCCAGGTAAAATACACCGGGTAAACGGGGCTTACACCCAGCCACTGCTGTGATCTGGAGTGCAGATACGAACGCTCATGCAAGCCAGCCAAGGGCCGGGTTGCAGGAACGTTCTTAACCCCTGTTTCTACGTAAAAGTCTTATGATTGGAAAAGCAGCTACGAACGCTCATGTAAGCTGGCCCAGGAGTCAGACAGACAGGACAGATACACCATCTTTTCACTTGCACTAAATCGAAAATTATGAGAAACTGACTACGTGAACTACTTCTTGTCTATTCATTATTAATTCATCATTAATCTGAAGGCAGGACTTACAGAGGACTAAACACTGATTTGATAATTATTTTTGCTATTTTTTTTAACTTAATGTTGGGGTGGGGGTGGGGGTGGGCAAGGGTTTGGAGCAGTATGCAAGATAATGCCGTGCTTTATAGGCCAGTGATGATGTGAAAAAAAACAGCTCAAACAATAATCACGAAAATGATGTAAATGGGTTTCTGTAGCACATCACGTTAGATCGTGCAAGCAGGCTTTTGCAGGAAACAGAAAGCTGCATGGTGCGGAAAAAGGTTCGCAACCGATTCTTTAAAATGTTCGTGTGTCGGTGAGATTCTGGTTACAGAGAACTATCAACGCGTTTTGTCCTTGTCTTTGTAGGTAGTGTGTGCACTGTGTAGTGTGCAGGTATCGAAGACGCTGATTGCGAGATTCACCCAGCAGAAAACGTCGCAGAGCTTTGCCAACTGAGTAAGCATCAACACGACCAGGTAATGGCTTGGTCACCTAAAAGCTTTTTTATTTCTGCTCCCAGCTTGACTGCAAAGGACGCCACAGCGTATTGATCACGGCTAGGAAGCAGGCGAGTTCTCTCTCGTTTTCCGCACATCAAATGTGTCCTTTTCTGAAGTTTGTCAGCAGCTGGTTGTGCGGGCAAGGAGATAGAAGCGCTGATGTCATTCAGCCCACAACGAAGAAAGTGTGTGGGGGTTGGGGTTGGGGAATGATTTCAACAGATTAAACAGTAAGCTATGCTATTCGGCCGGTTTCAAATAAAACACTGAGTGAACTGCTACACAATCCGTTTCAGATAGGACCTGGTGTACCTGAAACGGATTAAAGGACTGGGCCTAGATAGCTCTGGCGTTGACCTGAGGCCTAGCGTGTGGAAGGTTACTGGTTCCAATCCACATGTGACTAAGGATTATTTCCTGGAGTTAAGCATTATACCGACTTTATTCAGCCATCTCTCCGAACATTAAACTGCCTCTCCGCACTGACCATCTTAATGCAGCTATCAGTCTGGTGGATCTTTCAGTGCATAGCTTAGTAATAAGACCCTTCCCCGCACCCCACAGTCCAAAATCACCGCAAGGTGGAAGCACGGTGCCTTTAAAATTACCTACCTACCTACAGATGAAAGCCGTCTCCGAGCCGAGAAGTGGTCCCGTTTGACGGCAAACGATGCAGCTGTCCGCATGAAACGTGCAGGCGAAACTGCTCATGTGCATAGCCCAATGTTTAGATAGCTTTCCTTCCCAAACGTACAGACGGGCAGCAACAGCAGAAGCCGTTCTTTATGGAAAAGCCGTGCTTGGGTGCGCACATACAGATCACACAGCAATTTTGTTGATGGAGTCAGAAATGAAGATGACATCGTCACTTAAAAATGAGAACACCATGTGCTTCATAAGAGAGAAAGGGAGAAAGAGAGAAAGAAAACCTAAACTGCATGGTGGACACACACACACACTCTCTCTCCAGAACCTTCAGTACTGGGGACGGAAGACATGTCTCACTGAAGAAACAGTTCTGTCGGACTACACTCTGGATGCTAGCCGTGACTGTTTCTTCAACCTACGTGTTTTATCTCAAAGTTTACGTTTTAAGCTAAGCTCTGGAGTTTCCTCGAACTTTCTCTGGGTGTTTTGACTGGGAACTTTGACCTTAATACTTCTGTTAGCGACGAACAATAATGGGCTGGTAGGTTGGAAACAAAGGAGGCATACGTAATCCGCAGAGAACTGTGGAATTTTTTTTTAGGGGGATGGAAGGAGACAGCTGAAGCGGTCTTTGAGCTCGTGAGGGAATGATGCAGGAGAACCAAAATGGAGTAGCCTCGCGGCGGGAAATGTAGCACGACTTGCTGTGCCTCAACTGCTCCTTCAAGGACGTTACCAGCGATAATGCAGTCTCACGCAAGAACGATTTGGCAGCGGTTTCGCAGGCAAGAGAGGTCTAAAAATCTAATCAAATGGCAGTTTCGAACCGGGTAATTAGAGAGAGTAGCGATTCTTTCGTTCTCTCAGTGGCTGTCGCGCGCAAGTGAGAGCCTTATGAAGCGTTGACTTTAAAAAACACAAACTTGTTTAAGTCGTAACATGTGTGGGAGCTCTTTCTCTTACTTACACACACAGGGAAAGACAGAAAACAGAAGGGAGAAAACAGCTATAAATCGAGAAGAAAACAAGTCGGTTTTCTTTATGGCGTTCCGCCTAGTATAAAGTAGGTAGGGTTTGCGTTTTATAAATAGACCTGCCCACGCCTTCACACCAAGCAATGCTTTATGCTCACAGCCCCTACCTTTCGGACCTGGGTTTCAAGTATGAATATTCCCTGTTACGTCACTGTAGGCCGTGGCACCGTTGACCCAGAAAATTAGACAGTACCTCTCGGAGAAACCAAGACAGGAGGAGCGTGACAGGACAGACACCGCCGGAAGTACCCAGAAGCCGGCATCTCGACGCTACGGTCGACTTTAGTTTGGGGACTTTGCAAAGGATGCCATAATTTATTATGACAGGACAAATTTGCTTTGGGCGTGACAGCTTCAACAGAACTGCTGATGAGGCAAAATCGGGGGGTGTGGGGGAGGTAATTTACCTACAAAAATTCAACAATGGTTGACCCTTGGGTTTTTTGGTAAATAAACCTTCGATTTTAAGCTAAAAGGTCACTTGGTTTAAAAAAAATCCCAGAAGAATGGGCTTTGCTTCCGCATGACATGCTTTGTAGTCCTCCCAGCTTCAGTGGACCGAAGTTCTGCTTCTAGATTTCAGCCCTCAAGAGAACCGGTCGCTGACAGAATTCTGGCTAACCTTATACCTGTCCCACGAGTCGCTCGTAAAACTGTGTACCGTACCATACAAGCCTTCTCCACCATCCAAATATAAATAAATTTGACATCAACCAAGTCAATCCCTTCAATGCATCGGGGATGGTTAATTTAAACCCGAGGTATGAATGGGTGAGGGGGTAATGGGATTGGAAGACAATATTGTCTGGCAAAGAGAAGTTACACATATTGATGTACCAACAAGACCTGAGACGGCATGCAACAGTTCAGTGATACGGTTTCTCGCAACACCCCGACCCTCACACAAACTAAAAGAAACACACGTAATGCAAGAGACCACCCACGAACAGCCCCCACCCACCCACACACACAGATGATAGGACTGCCTTACTCACCTCACACTGGGCACACACACACACACAGATGATAGGACTGCCGTACTCACCTCACACTGGGCACACACACACACACACAGATGATAGGACTGCCTTACTCACCTCACATTGGGTACATGTAATAGGACTGCGGTACTCACCTCACACTGGGTACATTTCCATTTCACTGAATACGTGGCATCGCAGTCGTAGCGCCGAAGAATATCCTGAAAGTCCCGGTAGCGTCTGTGAGTTTGAAGATCAAGATCGATAAGTTCCCGCAGGTAGGCTCGACATTCGTGCTCGGACGACTGCAGAGGGCACGTGCACTGCTGCTGATTCGGGCCCCCACTGCCCAGCGCCTCGCCCGGCTGCACGCTGCAGCTGGGGGTGGCCGGGGGAGGGGGCGAAGTGGACGACTGGTCAGGGGAGGAGGACACGCACGGCAGCACGGAGAACGCAGGGAACATTGAACAGAAGGACAGGTGGGCGGATTGTAACACCTGTAGGCGCTGGGCCGGCTGGCAGCCGCACACCTGATCCGCTAGCCACGCGTTGAGAGGAGTGCACTGTCCGTTCCCTGTCGCAGAGGCGGAGGGAGAGGAGGCGGGGGGAGTGGACAGGAAGAGGTCAGTGACGTTGAAGGGTTTGCACGGACCTTGGCACAAGCCGGGTATGACCTTCCTCTCTCTGCCGTCCTTGTTGGCCACAACCCTACCCCTGCCACCTCCCACGTCGTCTCCAGCGCCTCCTCCGTTTGCCTCCTTCCGCCCAGCAGCAGCATCTCGGGCGCCGTCGCGTTGTCGTTGTTGGGGTGGTGGTGGTCGTGGAGCGTCTTGCTGCTGCTGTGGGTCGTGGGGCAGTCTGTAATGGTGCCATGACGGCTGCGCTGGGTATTCTGCCCCCGATTCGTACGTGGCTTTTGGATGTTGCTGCAGTTGCAGCTGTTGTTGCTGTTGTTGCTGTTGTTCCTGCTGTTGTTGTTGTTGCAGCTGCATCGGTCCGCCAGGATGCAGGATAAGTTGCAGCGGCGGCTGTGGAAGACCTCTGTTGCTTGCGTCGGGCGATGACGGGGACGAGGCTGCTGCAGAAGCCAGCAGCAGCGACGACGAGGGAAAGGTGTAGGCGGACGACAGGGAAGGGGAGGGGAGGGGGTGCGGCTGACGGGCGGAGGGGTGATGCTGACGATGCGGATGGTTGACGCCGGCCGAGCGCTTGCGCTCAAACTTGTGCACCCGCGCTCCCCAGCTCGCGCACTTGGCGCGGGGCGACGACACAGACGATGGCGAAGGAGCAGATGACGACGATGACACAGACGATGTGAAGCTGGTAGTCCGTGCCCTGGCTTCGCTCGAATCTCTCTTCGCAACGTAGGGTCTCTTGTTAATGTCGTTGCTGCTGCTGATCTGGACGTTGATGTTGCGATCACCAATGACGGAGCCACTGCTGGCAGGGGGAGCGTCTCTCTCAGCTGCGACACGCCCTCCGCCGCCTCCCCCTCCCCCGTCCCACGACGCTGTGGATGTCCTCCGGAGGTGGGCCGAGGACCCCCCGGATGCGGGAGGCCTGGTGGAGGCCCAGACGGGGGGCAAGAACTGGGCGGCGAGGAGGGAAGCCAGCATGGCATATCCAAAAATAGCCGGTGTCCAGCGTCGAATGGCAGAGGCTGCGCAGCGCGCGCTGTGGCAGCGGCGACAACAGTGGTGCCAGGCCGTCCCCCGGTCAGCGACACCTTCCCCCACCCCCTCTCGGCGGCAGCTCATAGTGCCTCCACCGCCACCGCCCCCTCCCCCGGGGCACCTGCATCCACCGGCTCTGCGACAACCCCCACCCACACAACCTTGACCCCCACCGCTGCCCGCTGCCCCTTCCTCCTTCGCCCGCTTCCCCCACCGCCAGCCACAGTTCCCGACGCCGCTACCACCATCCGTGGCTGCAGCAACCAGCACCAATATTTAAAAAAAAACCACACACACACTCCGCGGTTGAGGCGTTGAAACAGTAACGACGCGATACTCACTGGCAGCTGTGACGACACCTGTAGCGCGCAGTGATGCGGGGTGACACCTGTAGGCTCGGCAACAACAACAGCAGCAGCAACAGCAGAGATCGCGGGGTCGACGATGAGCAGGCGGGCAGAAAAACGAGGCCAGCAGCGCGCGCCTCGGATGGCACGACGACGAAATGAGAGGCGAAATCAGACTGACGACCCAAGCAACGACATCTAGCTCAAGCGAAGATGACAGAAGAAAATGAAGACAAAAATCCACCTACCACTTCCTCCACGAACCCGTTGACAAGTAAATCCTTTTGCGTAATCAGCGAACACAGACGCAGACGGCCAGCAGAGTGCGAGAGAGATGATGGGGTTGAAGGAAGGCGAGTGACAACGATAACCGGCGATGCCGCAGAAGCAGGGGTAAGAGATTAGCCAGGCGCGACCAACAAATATGGCAGAAAATTTCTCGGCGACATCCGCCTCCAGTGCGCCACAAAACCCTACACACACCAACACACGCTCCTCTTCCTTGGCCCTTGCTCTTCGGTACTGAGTCTTGGAGCTGTACCTTTCGCCTGCCAGCAGGTCTCAAGAGCACACGGTGTGTCGCGGACGGGAGACAACAACAGCAACAAGCACACCAGCAACTACAACAAAAACAACAGCAGCAGAAGGAAGCTGTGACGGCCCTTTCCACTCGACATGTCAGCGTGCTGCCTCGCTTTCTGGCTGCTGGAGTGGGGGTAGAAATTGCCGCTTCATCCCAGCTCTAGGTTCACCATCTCCGCCATGCCTCCTTCTCAGGCGCTGCAGTATCCCGGCGTGCTGTCTATAAGCTCCGCTCCTCGCCGTCTCTCGTCTTCCTTCATCGCGCCAATCTTTTGCCCTCTCCTTCCCTCCTCGCTGTTCTTTCTATCTCTCCTGGCCACATCCACACGCGTGAAAATTCTGCCGTTCGATGACCGTTTCACTCTTTCACCCTCCTGTGCCCTTCTTTCTTTTTCTTTCTCTCTCTTATTTCTCTCTGCCCCTGACACCGTTGATCGTAATTCCTTTAAAAGAATACAATCAGCTTTAGGGAGAAAACTGTTGCGTAATGCGTGGGGAAGTGAAAAAATGGTGAAAAAACTTCCCTCACTGTATGGTTCCACACGATCAGACAGTTGGTTGATTGCTTGGTTAGCACGCGTCACCTCCACGCAGCGGAAGCGTTAAATCCAGACGCAGGAACGATGGTCAAGTCAGTCGACGGATCGCACACACGGCAGTTAAGTAAATGTAACACAGTCGGACACACTTTTCTAGCAGACGGCAACTGGAGTTCGTGGGAAGAATCGACAGGTCCAAAAAAATCCGGCGCCCAGCGCCCACATCAGCAGCACACACTGAGAGAAATGAGGAGCCAGTGGCGGCAGGGCTGCCATGACGGCATACGGCCTGCTTATCTGGCTGGGCTCGGCCAGCCAAGCGCCACCACCGACACTGCGAACACGGCCAGAGAGCGAGCCGTCGGTGTGGTGGCACAAACCTCTCTCTCTCTCTCCTTCTATCCACACCCCTCCTTTCCCTCCTCTCTTTAACTCCCTCGCGTCTTGCCCGTTTATAAGCCGCGCGCGTGGAGCGGCAGTTCAGCGGTCTGGGAGTACCAGTCGCGAAAAAGTGAAGGAAGAGACTGTAAGCATCAGCACTGGCTACATACACAGCTGCTCGGCGGTCCAGCCAGCCAGCAGCTGTGCCACAGACTCGTGTGCGTCAGTCGAGTCGTGAGAGAGAAGTCCTTCGCAGCTGTTGTGGTGTGAAGTTGCCACATGACACCAACTTGTCACCGCCCCCACCCCACCCACCCCCAGTGACGACAGTAAGAATGGATGCGCGGCCAGATTCTGGTTAGGCCAAGGATGGACAGTTTCCATGTTTTTACAGGTGATTCTAGTGGACACATGTCACTCCTGTTATCGTCCCGCACCGCCATATCTCACGACCTTATTTCCGCACCACGTTGTCCGGGCGCCATATGCATGTAAACGGTATTTATTCCCGAATAGAGGATTTTCTTTCCCGTCTCTGAAAACGCTGTTTCGGCAAACTTGAAATAAGCTATTCGGTCCTGAGACGACCGAATAACTTTATTACCGAACCACGAGGGGTGAAAAAAGCTGTTCGGTTTTGGTGCATGGAACATTCAAGGAACTTATTCCTGTCGTGGCGGCTATTGGTGGGTCAAGCCGCAACTCACCACGCGACAGGTCTCAGTTGCTGCACAGCTGGATTTAAGGTCTGATGTCAGTGTCATTGTTTACACATAGAAACGGACAGCCAACGCCAGACAAAGCAGAATGTAAACCGACAGTCCAAAAGAAAACAAAAAAACCAAGAGAATTATGGAAGAAAATACACGAAAGAATTAAACAGGGAGAACACTGACAATACAATACATTTTATGCAACCCAGTAACAAAATGCACAAGGAAAATGCCTTGATATTGGTGGACACATACATACAAAACAAAAACAATAGTTATGTTGAGCGCTGCCAGTACCTCTTGTTGGATTGCATGCGCTACTCAACGCGCTCACTGCTCTGTCATACACCCACGCATACACAAGCACAGGTATTTACAAGAACCAGGGAACGGGCTCGCGCGTGAGTTCTCACACGCGACCCACGGACAAACCAAATGAAAATTCCAACACAAAAAACAAGCGAAGAATGTAAGAAAGAAAGAAAAGAAAAATAATTGTACAATTTTAAATACTTTGAAAAATAAAAAAGCAAGCAAATAAGAAACCAACAAAAGTAAATGACGAACGAAAGATACAAAGATAGACAAAAGGAAAGCGGTCACGGATAAGAAAGAAATAACAAATAGAAATAGAATGATAAAAAAAATACCGACCGAAACAAAGAACAGCAGAGAGACAAACGAAGAGAACAAGAGAAAGAAAAGGAAAGACGGAAGTCCGGTCTGACTCCAATCAGTGACACGTTTATTCCCCATTTATAAACAGGGATGTTGGCACTCCCCACTTCTATGAAATTAGAAAGCTAAGTCGGTGCATGTGTTGGCAGGTGTGGAATGTAACGGACGCACCTTTGAACTTGCGTCCATACTGCGTGTTGTCTCGATGTACAGCCTGCTGGAAGTTAACCTTCTGCCAGAAGCTGTGGCGTGGCTCGGCGAAGTTGTAATAACATAATTACCCTTGCGACTGGGAATCCAGACGGCTCATTTATTTTTATTTCCTCCCCTTACTATGGCGGAAAGGGGATTTCCCCCACTCCCTACCCCTGCTTAGCTTTTGTCTCGTTTTGCCCCTTTTATTTTGCTCCATTCTAGAGGGTAAACTGTGTAACTTCTCTCATACTACTGTGTTAGAGGTGGGTGCTGGTTTCTAGAAGGTAAACTGTATAACTTCTCTCATACTGGTATGTTATATGTGTGTACTGGTGCAAAATGCCGTACCGGTACACAGTTGGGTATTTCAGTGCCATTCCGTTTTCTGTTATCGGTATAGTTGCTGTAAAACCAAGCAGGTTTTCTTCAAAGCAAAAACATCGTCGACCTTGCACGTTTAACATTGTGGGTCTAGGACGGCAAGACTGAGCGTGTGCAGGTGCACATGGGAGAGAGGGAGAGAGAAAGACGGGAAGAGAGATGGGAGAGATATGGGGGAGGAACCCAAAGTTGACTCCGAGTAAACAAGCCTTTACAAGTAGAAGCACACAGCATAGGAGGATGTCGTCTGATGGGAACGGCCATGTTGGTTTTGCCACCTGCTAATTTGATGACAGTGTTGCACACAGCAAACATCGATATTTCCTTCCAAGTCACTTTTGCTTTTTTTTCCAACCCAAAATGTTTACAGGAAAAAGACTTTAATCGTTTGTTTCCCCCTGTTTCGAAATCCTGACGGTCTGCTATTTATATCAGTCGCCCTTAGTGAGAACAGCGGAAACGAGGAAGGAACGACTTTCCCTTATAAAACTGTTCGCTCCCCCTAAGACCTGCCGTAATCCCAGTCACCGCAGACCCACTAACACACACCCACACGCACGCGCACCACAACAACCAATTTGAGACTGGGGTCTCCACTGACTGTAGATCTCTACAGAACAATCCGTTGTGTCCACCCGTGATCAAGAATAAACTGCATCATACTCATGCAGCTCCCATTCAGGTCCCTCCCAAAACAACCCCCATGAAAGTCTGTAGAATGAACTCGAAATAATGTCGGCATACACTTGTGTCCAGGTCTAATTGCAACTCAAATGCACCCAGCAACTTTCGAGATGTGAGCTTGGGTGCGTTGTAGCGGGTAAGTCAGCACGACC
>SMGT01010265.1:506948-565283 GCA_004794575.1 Lanistes nyassanus
CCCTCCTCCCGGAACATCCCCCTCTCCCTCCCTTCCCCCCGCCCCTGGAAAGACCTTCGAAATGTAGCTCGCCATTTGATTGGCTCCGCTTGTTACACATCCTAAATAGAGCTCATCATTTGATTGGTTCCAGTAGTTCTGCGTTTTCCATGGTGCTATGCTTCTGATTCGCTTTACGTTTCATTCTAGAGTTATCTCCCGTAAGAACATTGAAACTTGTCCAAAAGCTGAGACACGCAGCTTCCGGCAATCTACCTGTCAAAGACATCAGAATTCTGATGTCTTTGACAGGTAGATTGCCGGAAGCTGCGTCCTACATGTACTCTCTACGACCTAGGTCACGTGATTGAGATGACTGTATAACAATACTCATTTTGAACCTTTACTTCAAAATGTATCTTTTGTAGCAGCATAAATCAACTTCTCATTTTAGATAAGTTAGGGTTTAAAAAAACAACTTACACGCTCTTCTCTTACATGGCTTCCATATACATTGATATCGGAGCACACGAGAAAGTGAATGAGTGAGAAATTGAGAGTGAGAAGTGTACCAAACATTTTGCCTCACCTGTGCCAAAATGTGCTGCTGTTACTACAAATAAACTAAAACAATGGTGCGGTTTAGAACACTTTTTTCGTGTCAAGACTTCAAAAAACAAAGGTCTGTGTCAGTTTAGAACGCATGAACGTGCGTCGCATTCGTACTGAAAATTAAATTTTCCATCTATCGCTATTTCAAAAAGAAAGGAAAGGGAGGGGGGAATTAGAAAAGTATTACATGAAAGGATGTCTAAACTATTTAAAATATGTGTTCCTCTGCGGTGGGAAATCTTGACGCTAACCGGGCGAGAGGATGAACCGCAGAACGTAAAGAAGGGAGATCGAGTGACCCCGGACAGACAACCGTCGAAAGCAGAGGCAAGGTCCAGTTTTGAACGAAAGCTGCCTGGAACTGAACTCTAGGAGAGCGGGTTCAGAGGTCGAAGGTCGACCGAGAAAACGTCGCACTGCGCGGTGGCTGTTACATCAGTGAGAACGCTTGCGCCTCTCAGTAAGCTGTGTCCAGAGGCAAAGGACGCGAGAAGAGATTCCTACCAAGAAGCAGCCAAGACGACTTTCTGACGTCAGTCTTTCAGGAAAACAGAGAGTGGCGTCCCTTTTTATGAGAACAGATTGTTTTACGTCGTGGGAACTGTACAAACTACCAGGTGAACGTGTTCTGTGTCCTACACGTGGTCACGG
Organism: Lanistes nyassanus; assembly: GCA_004794575.1. Lineage (NCBI taxonomy): Eukaryota > Metazoa > Mollusca > Gastropoda > Architaenioglossa > Ampullariidae > Lanistes > Lanistes nyassanus. The sequence goes on from SMGT01010265.1 coordinate 508,191, forward strand.
TGTGTGTGTGTGTGCAGTTGAATGTATGTGTCTTCATTGTTATGAAAGTACAGCAAGTGATGGCAGGAAACGCATGTTAGTTAACCAGAAAGAAAGTCGGGGAGTCATCTGTCAATGAGCCGAGATTATTATTCGCTCTGTAAATTGTAAATACTCGCTATCTATAAATAATATTCTCTTTTCTGTCACTGTATTACAGAGTTTTGTTATCCCTTTTGTTGTGGGGAGATTGTAGGTGGATAGGGGCTCGTGCCACGGTGTGCTGTGAAATAAGCAAATAAACATCATAAATAATTCAGTGATAATAGTTTCCACCTACCCATGTGTCGTCACATTAATTAATGGCGATCGTGCGGAGCGAGCGCAAGGACGACGCGTTAAGGGAAAAGTAACTCCATGTGACGACACCCGTACCGGTATTCCGTACTGTTTTAATACCGCACCGGTATTTACCGGTATTCCGGTACGTACCAGTACCTTTGGGGGCCTGGATAGCTCAGTTGGGAGAGCTGCGGACTAGCAGATGGAGGTTTCTGGTTCAAATCCTGGTGTGGGAAAGGATTATTTTCCTGGAGTTAAACATTGTGCAAACTGCAGTCGGCCATCGGCATCTCACCGCACATTAAACTGCCTGTCGGCACTGACCATCTTACTGCAGCCACCAGTCTGGTGGTTCTTTCGGTGCATAGTTTAGTAATAGGACCCCATCCCCCGTAGTGCGAAATCACCGCCAGGTGGAAGCACTGTCACTCTAAATAACCACCACCACCAGTACCTCTACAGTATGTAGATGGACAAGCGCACTCACGGCAAAAGAGAGCTGTTTAAGCGTACCTGTGGTGTGGGTGTGGTGTGGGTGTGGATGTGGGTGTGGGTGTGGGTGCAGGTTTATATATGTCTGGGTCATGTTCGCTATGAATGAAGTGACGTAATACTGGGAGCAGTGGTGGAGTGGGTCAGACACGTGTGACAGCAGCTTCATAAATACTGACGATAACCACTGTAACTGAGAGGGCGGGTGGGACTATGAGTGAGTGGTAAGGTCAAGTTGAGCGACTGGCGAGTGCCTACGCAAGTGAACGAGCGGAAGAGCTTTTTCTTTCGTCTTTCTTCTTTTTTCTTTCTTTCTTCTGTCTTCTTTTTTTCTTTCTTTCCTTCCGGGATGAGTTAACTGAGACGAAAATTAACGTTGTGTGAGGGCAGTTTGGTTAGCGTCTGCACGTGCACCAAGCGATTGAGGTTTATCAGACTTTAAAGTCCTGGCGCAAAGGTCACTGCACGCAAAGCGCGGGGCACCAACATGGCGCCGACTGATTTCATGTGAGCGTCGTCCTGAGTGCCTTGCTGGCGCCTGTCCCAGAGAGCTGGGGGTTCGTGAAGCGCACGACTCAAGTTAAAGATCACAACAACAACAACACCCCAAGGAGTCCCTTAGTCTTGTGTGGTAGGTAAGAGCTATTCGCGTATCTTTTGTTTCATCTCCTTCCTCGCCGCCAGCCCCATCCGCCCTCACTACCCCGCTCTCCACCTCACCAGCAAGTGTGTGAGAGTGAGCGAATTTGATGACAGGCTTCCTCCTCCCTCCCTCCCATGTTCACTCACTCTTGTACACGTATACACACACGCAGGTGCACCCCACCCCCAAGTACCCTCTGTTTTCCTACTTCCCTCTCTCTCTCTCTCACCCTCCCTCTTCACAGGATTGCGTGAGTGCATGTGCATGAGTGCGTCCATGTGTGTCAGAGAGAGAGAGCGAGCGAGAGACACAGAGAGACCTGTGTGCACATATGCATGCGTTCGTCTGTGTGATATATATGAGAGAGAGCATTATCTCCCCAACCGCTTACAACCCCCATCCCTCCCAAAAAAGGAGAGAAATATTTGGTATTCGAGGCTCAGTATTGTTTAGATTACAACCAGGTCTCTCTAGCCGGGAAGAGGAAGCTGTTGATAGAAAAAGTAAGTTTTTTTTCGTTTTTCTTTTGGGGGAAAGCGAATGGAAAACTAAACTTGGAAAGGGAAGTGGGGGGGGGGGGGTGAGCAGATAAAAAGCTCTTTTGTCGCTGGTATCCATCACACACTTCCCGGAATTATTTTTATTTTTCCCGAAAACACATCCCAGAATGCGCAGCGAGTATGATTGAGCCTCAGTTATGTTTGTGGTGGCTTCTCTGTCCGGCTCTCCTCCGCCCCACAAGCTCTTTCTCTCTCTCTCTCTCCTTTCATCTCTCTCTCTCTTGTTCGGAATCGAACAACGTCACCGCGCTACGATTAAGTGTCTGGCAGAGAGTGGTGCAAGGCTGTCATCGGATTTCCGGTAAATCTTCGACAGATGTGCGCATGCGCGAATGGTCTCCTTAATTGGCTGCAGGCGGAGCGTAGAGTCGGCCCACGCTGAACAAGCCCCGTGTAATGAGAGAAAGAGGTCGTCTCCAGCCACAGACTCACAAAGTGCAGTACAGCAATCGATAGATGAAAGCAAGCGTATCCTTTAAGAAAGGAAAAAGCAGTCTGGAGTGTTGATACGTAGAACAAATCACACCAGGAATAAACCTGCGCTTTGTTAAAACAAAACACTCTGAGAATCGCGATGAAAATATTGTATATTGAACGATGCCCACATTAAGATCAGTTCAATAAAATAATTTATACATATTATTCGTTGTTGATTTAATTTTATTAACTGAGTAACTGGCCTCTCTGTATAAACAATTTTAACTGACTTATTTTTTTAAAATTTATTTTGGTGTTTTTTTAAAGGGTTTTCCCAGAGGACAGAGCTCCATCCTAACGCCCTCAGAATGTGCGCTCGTGATAGAAGACTTCCTTGAGGCCAGCGCGGGCAGAAGATGTCCGTGTCTCTACTGACAGGAGAAAGGACCTTGAAGACTTTGCCCAGCTCTTTCTCAGTTGATCTTAACCGAGCTTTTGGACTCAGGCCTGCTCCCCCCCCCCCACTTAGTACAGTCCACGTTTTCTCTTGACGTCTTTGTTCTGAAGCACTCAATTCTACATCTATTTCTGATTTCTTGTGCATATATTAGTATGGACAAATACCAATAAAGAGAGAAGAAGAAAAGAGTCCCCCAAACAGCCGTCTGGACAGACAGGTAAACAGATATAAAACCCGGTGATATTGATAGATAGCACCGTTAGATAGATAGATGAACAGACAGAGGGATAGATAAGATAGATAAATAGATGCGAAAAAAGAATCACAGACGGCTTGAAGTTCAAATGCTTTTCCCTGTCCCCTCTCTCTCTCTCCCTGTCCCCTCTCCCCTCTGTCTGTCTCTGCTTTCATAGTGACATTTCTGCACGTCCGGGAAATACATTCATTCATTTAGACCGTAAAATTGCCTCATCCATCATGTCTGAAGCGTGGTATTTTTCCTCTTCTGCAAACTTCAGTCTCATTGTCTGGACCTGCCTGACCAGAAACTCGACGATGAAGGTCCCTCCCCCATTCTCCCAGCTGCCCACGTCTCGGTTGTTCGTTTGCTGTCGTTCTCTGTCTCGCTTTCTTGGTGTACATGAATGCGTGCGCGCACGAATATCTATTTTATCAGAGAGACACACATACAGACATGCAGACAATGGGCTGGAGGTGGGGAAAGAAAAACAAACAGCCTGGCCGAAAACAAAACAAGTGGAGGGGGGAAAAACCAGAGAATACAATCACATACACGCACGTAAAGGCCCACACAGACACACACACACACAAATATACGCACGCCCCCATAGAGACAGGCAAACAGGTAGGCAGCCAAACAAGCAACAGACGGACAGAGGGCAACAGAAGCTGATGTCTGATTCAACAAATCTGTGCTCTGTCCTCGATCTCTCCACACTTTTCCACGTTCCTGTGACACCTGTACATGGCAACAGCTGTTGTGCTGGCGTCGCTTTTCTCTGATACTCATCAGCTGGTGCCAGTCATAGGGCTGGCCCTTCTGGTCTTGTCTAGTACAATCTTGTTTATCTATTTGATTGACTGGTTGTTAGTTGTTTTCATTCGTTCGCTTATGTATTCGTTTATATATTTGTGCCATCTTAAATATATGTTTATTTATAACATGTTTTCTTCTCGCTAGGGTTTTCACACTACCAGTGGTTTCCAACACACGCGGACTATGCAGTCTGTTCTGGCTACTCCTCTGTTCCCTCTGTTAAATTCTTTCCCCAAATAGTTTTTTAAAAAATTACGTTGTCGGCATGACTGGACACGTTCTAGTCAATGCTCGGGCTGGAGGTGAATGGTGAATATTTTCTGATCTGACATGTGTGCGTGATTCCTACTTAGACTGGCAATGCACCTGTACTTGTGTTGCTCGCCATTAGCAGCACCTGTTGCCAGGCCCGTAAAGTACGCGTCTGCGGCGCACACAATCACACACCCACGTACGCTTCCACGCTCGCTGACATGCACGTGATGGGGGCGGTGCTCGTGAGAATCCGCACGTAAGTTTGCACGCGAACTTGAGAACTTCGTCGTCCTCCGTGTACCAATGACGTCATCTTTTGCATCATCTGCTTGACGTAGATAAAGGTCTGTCTGCCTCGTACACCGATTCGTCACAACTCCCCCTCTCCCACTGCCTCTTCCGATCTGAACCCCGCCCGCAAGTATTTAGCACCCTTCCCCCTTCTCTTAAGAACCACGGCGTATCTATTTCAGACTAGAACGGAACCAGCAGAACGGTTTACTCGAAACCAGAGGTGTGTGTGTGCGTGCGTGCGTTCTGTGTGTAATGTGTGCGTTGTGTGTGTGCATTGCGTGCGTTGTATGTGTGCGCGTGCGCGCGTACGCGTGTGGTGTGTGCGTGTGAGTGCGCGCGCGCGTGCGTGTATGTTTGCGTGTGTGTGTGACGCCAGATAAGCCGCAGAGCTCCGATCGCTGACTCTTGGCATCATTAAGGGGAAGGGTAGTAGCAGAAAAATTGGGGGTGGGGGTGAGAAGATAAGGGTGGTGAAGGATACTTCTGGTCCATAATAACCATGTCCCCCACCCAAGGGTCCAAGTCCCCTCCCCCACCCACCCACCGGTTCCTCAATCGAAGTGAGACGAAACGTAATCACGGCGGACTGCGAGGCGCAGGCTGCCTGCTGATCGATTTTCTTCATCTTGCCGGGAATGCTGGGAATGGGAAACTAGCCTCCTCTGTGTGGACACAGGACTGCCTCCAGTGTAGCGCGTGCTGTTGCACAGCACGCGCAAATTCTTCCCGAGATGTGTGTCTGTGTGCATGTGCATATGTGCTGGCGTAAGTGCGCATGCGGTTCTGTGTATGTGGGTATGTGCCTGAACGTGCGTATGCGAATGCACGTGTATGTGCGTGTGTAAGTGCGTGCGTTTGTACCCACGTGTGTGCATGTGTGTTCACGCTTATGCGGATACATGTACAATACTAATATGACGCATGGAAGGAGAGATTTGAAACACCTACTCCACAGTGGACGTCCCATGGGTATGTCTGTATATACATGCGCATGTGCATGAGTGTGCGTGCATGTGTTGATGTGGGCATGTGTATGGGTGAGTGCGCGTGCATAAATGCAATAATTATCAGACGGTTCTTTACTTTGATCAATTCCTGACCGTCTTGATTTGCAGTTGCACACCCAAGGAAAGCTTCTGCGTTCATGGCCTTCCTGCCAGGTTGACATTTCATCCGCTGCTAAGGGTCACAAGCAGTGTTTACCTTCTTAGTAAACAGACGGCAATCATCTGCCCTTCCGAAACGTGTCTAGTTCTTTAGAAATCTCGTGCAAACATCCCCAGCGCCTGAATTATCATCAATAAAAACAATTCAGTTCATCTCTTTCCCTTCTTCCAAAACACATTAGCTTTAATAATATATTTCCAAGAGAACCTCTCGTATTTCTGAAACAAATAGAGTGGTCACAAATAAAGGAAGGGGCAATAATCCCGCAGGTGGCGTTAGCACAAGTCTCGTGTTAAAAAAAGGCGTCATTGGATTAGTGGGAACGTCTAACACATGATGTCATAGGTGGTGCCGTCTTCGGCTGGTGTCGTTTAGAAGACTTCCCGTACCTGATGGGACAGTCTACAGCGGATGCCAATGGTTCCTGTCCGTTCGTTTTAGAAGATATTCCAGTAAAATCTTCGCTAGATAAGCTACGTGATCAGACGATTGTTTTCCTTCGTTCCTTCCTTCCTTCCTTCACCCGTGTGATATTTCTCCCTTGTCTTCTGAGAAGTGCCAAGCTTACGGTGCAGCGTGCACGAGCGGTAACTCAACTAACTTGGAAATTCTGGTGGTGGAGCAAAGGACCAGTGTAAGTCTTTATATCTGGCTGGAGCCTGCCAGATTGTCTGCTTTTGCACAATCTCTGCAAAACTCCTTGGCCAGACTGACAGCATCTGCAGAGAGAGAGAGAAAGAAGGAAAGAACAGGTTGGGGATTGGCTCTGAACGGCAGACAGTTTTTAAAAATCCGGTTAGTAACGAAATCAATAGGTTCGTTAAGTCAGTCAGTCAGTCAGTCAGTCAGTTGCTGTGTATACGATAAGAGGTAAAAACAAGATACACAAGAAATTTGCTTGGTCTCTCCCACTTTAGTTTTGTTTTGGAAGGGGGACTGGTGTAGTGTATAATTTAGGTCATAATAAAACTGAAATTTACATTACTATTAAGTGTGGAGAGATTATATGGACATATATCTTTTCTGGAAATAAAATATCAAAACAGCCCATAACGTTATGGGTGGTTGCATACCACACCTGCGCGTTCATGCGTGTGGCTGCATACATGAGTAAGTGGATGTATGTGCATGTGTTTCCAGTCTCTCCATAACCTGCACATTACTCAGTAGCCTGCACATTACTCAGTAGCCTGCACATTACCCATTACCCTTTACATTACCCGTAAGAAATAAAACAAGACCCGTCCTGAAAAACCAAGACCCCTCGTTCTACAAAGATAACGTCAACTGTTCTCTCTCAGAAAGCCAGGTAAAGGCACCCTCAGTCTTCAGGAAAAGAAGAGAGAGAGAAAAAAGGAAAGCAAAGGTCACTACAGAACGTTTCATTTTCGCTGTCAGGAAACGCTGGGACTAGATTAGCCAGTGCGCCACCTGGCGGCGCCTGCATTGGCAACTAAGGGAGCTAATCGCTCGGTCATGTACCCTGCATTACGTTATTCAGAAGGCGCGAAAGGTCACTAAGGATAAGACAGTTTTGTTTCCGTTCTGCGTCGCCATAGCAGCACTCATTACTGGCTGTGTGCACCATAATCGCTCCCCTTTTTCCCTCAACCCACACACCTCAGAAAAAAGAGAGATCTGTTGGGTTTTTTTTAAAAGCCACATGGGTGGTTTAGTACTTAAGGGAGATAAGCACTAACAGGGTTTTTACAACGGCCAGATTCCTAGGTTTCGTTTTAAAAATGTAGGTAAAAATTATAGAATTTAGGTCGCAATTCGGACTCACGTGTTGTCAAAGGAGATGGTTTAATATTAAGCAGAGTGTAGCTCTTTAGACTGCTATGTTTAGAGTTATGGTTTGAGACTTACAGGGTCAGATATGAGAGGTCACACAAACACACATATACAAACAGTAACATTAAGCAATACTGACATAAAACCGTCTGCACTTTCTGCGTAACTACGAAATTAAAAAATTATACAGTGTCTTAGACGCTACTGCACCGTTACGACAATTTTGTGCACGTTCGATGGGAAAGCGATGTTATCTACGACAGACAACTCCCACCAAACTCTTTCTTGCCTCACGTCTGAGTGAGCACAGAGCCGCAGCAGAGTGTAACCGGGAGGAGGGAAAGGAAAAGGCGGGGGAGTGGTGATGATGACGTAAAGTCTGTCACTTACTGGCACCAAGTGGACGAATCAAGAGGTTTGGTCGGTTCAAGGCGCCCAGACAGTAAAGTGTTCTGCCATTGTCGCAGAGCTGGCCGGGCCGTCAAGTGCACTGTTCATTGTCGGAAAAACCTTATGCCAGGCAGCAAGTCCCAGCCTCCTGCGGCTAATGGGTCTGAGAAGCTCGGAAAAGGAGTGCGTGTGATGCGTTAATCCTCGGCTACAGCTCTAGGGGTGAGTCCATACACCTCGCCCTGAACAACAGGCGCTAAAAGGGAGGTAAGTCTGGCGTAAGACAAGACGCTAGTGGATGAGCCTTGAGAGGTGAAAATGGCTACTCTGTCCTCTGGTCTTGTCTTACGGTTTACCTCATTAGGTCGGCAGCTTGCGGGTAAGCTACGCTTGCCGTTCTGGTCTCAGACACGCGGTGACGGGTTGATCTTTAAATAAGAACTTGTCACGGCAGCGTCGGGACAGGTTTGTGCCATCGCCGAACACTATGAAGACTCACTGACAGCTAGGAATTTCTCAACAAATATATCAATACTTAAATGGCCCGACGCTAGAACAAACGCACCCTAATTATTTCCACACAGATGCTAAATGTCTTTCAAACAAACTGAAACCAAGCAAAAGCAAAACAAACAAACAAAAAACAAAACAAAACAGAACAAAACAAAACAGAGCAGACCAGAATAACAGAACAGAACAGAAAAAATAGAACAGAAAAAAACAAAACAGAACAGAACAAAAAACAAAACAGAACAATAATTTCCTTATTTTTTCGACGCATTTGTCAAGTTACTTGCAAGACCTGGATTATTCAATCTGGTTATACGTGCTGAGTCTGCGGAGATACGTTTTGGTGCATATTTTTATGTGAGGGGTTTTTCTTGTCGTGTTTCTTACGTAACTGTTCGGCGGTGATAAGAGCTCTGTCCTGTCATGTCCAAACCCGTGTCCGACAGGTGGCGATAGCTGTTCACCTTGGTTAAAATGTCAGTCAGATGCAAAGCAACGAAAAACCTGTTTCCATCATCATCTCAGTTTTCTGCCATAAAGGCATCTGAAGAAAAAACCCTCGTGGAAATACCTTGCCTACACGCCCAACGTGTAACACAGAAGGAGTGAGCGTAGTGCACATTACGCGTTCGATAAACGCCGAAGAGCGTTTCCCTGGCTTTGCCTCGTTCCAAGACGTTGCACTTCCTAGCGTTAATGAGCCGGCAGCCATCTTTAAGCCAGCGACTAATGACGTCAACGATGAGTTGAGAAACGACTTCCGTACTGGGCTCAGAGTCGTCAGTGGTGTTAATGGATGTCATCAAAGATTAGTGGTGGTAGGGGAAGTTAGTGGTAGTAGGGGGGAGGTCATCACATCAGAGGTTAGCGTAGTAAGGGGGGGGGGTCATCAGAAGTGGTGGCAGGGAGGTGGTCAAAGGTTAGTGGTGGTACGGGGAGGTCATCAGAGGTTAGTGTTGGTAAGGGAGGTCATCAGAGGTTAGTGTTGGTAGGGGAGATCATCAACAGTTAGTGGTGGTAGGGGAGAGCATCTGAGGCGTAAAGTCCGAACAGGACAGCCATCTAAAAACAGTTTATTGTACTGGCTATATTGTCGTATATGTTATTGAATTGCATTGTACTGTCCTTGCTAAAAAGTCTCCTAAGACTGATAAACGAAACTGAAACATTAACGTGTAATTATATCCAAACGAAATATAAAAATACCACTGCCCCTTAAAGGTACTTCACAGAGCTGTCAAAGAAAAAACACGCTGCAGTCCTTCTAGAACACAAAATACGTGTACTTTTCACACCTTCGATTATACTTCTTAATATTTACTGGCCTTTGGCAAATAAGTCATCAAATGGTTGTTAGCACAAGTGTGTCGATTGTGGAAAATCCCTTATAATTTGAGATTCCATCCTCTATTTAAGCAGTCTTGCAGGAGATCTCAGAGACATTCGCAGGAGAGTCGTGACATTATTGACAGGAAAGATGCAGTTTCTCAGCTGGTTAGTCTGCACTTGACATCAACCCCGGGCTTCGAGATCATGCCAGAAGTCAAGTAGAAGGCGAAATAAATAATAAATAAATACATAAATAACCGGAAGCATTTGGCTTTTAATATTATGCACCCTTTTAATGTTATGAAAATGTTTGCAAAATGGTATTTTGTGAGGAAAACAAGCTGTAACGTGTACTTAATATTACGTAACCGAGAACCTTTAAATAGATCACCTTTTTTAAGGCACAAAACAGAGCCAGTTATTTTCCAGGAGTTTCGAAACTAGCCCCTACAATAAGTCGAAAAGGGGGAAAATGTTGAGGAAGGATGGAGGGTCTTGAAAGGGGCCTTCCTATATTCTTAGATTATGCAGCATGTTTTCCTGATGTTATGAAGAGCCTTTGCGAAACTGGTTGAAAATAAAGCGTATCTTGGAAATATCAGAATGGTTGTAATCTATTTTGGGATCTCCGTGCGGTCATTTTTCTAGGTTATTTTTCGTTGTATAAAAAAGCCAGGGCTGGCTTGCATGGGCGTTCTTAACGAGAGAAGTCAAGAATATATAGATATATAAAATAACATACTACAGCCATAACAGCAAAAGAGAGGTTGCTAACGAGCAACACAAATTTTAGTTTAGTCATATGGCACACACTCTGGGCTTTTTGTCTCCAGCTTTGACATTTCTAAACACAACATTGAATCGGTTAAATCAGTGGTTTATTATTATGATTCAAACTCATGGCGCTAAAATCTACACTCATCAAGAATCTCCAGATGAATTTATGCAAACTGCAGACTTTCAAGTGATCCATAAATGTACAAATAAATGCCACAATATCCAAGAGCACTTGACTAAAAGCAGGACTAAAAATTAACATTCATTGCGTTTCGCATTGACATTGAAAACAAAAGGATCTAGTCGATCTAGTCTGCCAAACAAAGTGTAGAGTATTGTTTAGAACTCTTTTCCATCTTCAAACTTCGCATTATTCACTAAAAATTAATCTCCCGAAACAGCTCCGATGCTCTCTGGACACGTACAGACGACGTAAGTACGTAGCAGTTGTCAGGAAACTTCGAAGTTGAAGGTCACACAAGCCCATGGCATCAACGTTACGACCACTCTGGGCTTAGAACATTCGCTAAGGCTGCGGGCTAGGGTGTGTACAGTTACGACCGCCTTTATGAGCGGTCAGAAAGTTACGAACGTTCATGCAAGCCGGTTTTCGGAAGACATGGTCGTTAGTAGAGTTAGGAACGCTTTTACGAAAGACAAGGGAGATAAGAATGTCCATGCAAGCCAGCCCGGGACAGTAGGCAGCTCTGACAAAGGTATACAGGGTGAAATTTGACCACACGACAATACTGACACCTCCCTGAAATAGGCGCGAAAAGTGCGGGTTTGTTTTATCGAAAATAACAACACCTCCCTTCTCTGAGGAATCCCAGCGCGCGGACACAGGGCAGGGCAGGTGGTCTAAATTAAGTAACAGCAAGTGTGAAATAGCCCTGTAATGGGATTCCTTGCAGTCGCCGAATAGTGCTGTAATCAGATCACTTGCGCTTGCTAGCCCCCTACAAGACGAAACAAGAGCGCCCTGACTGCAGAGACAAGACGATAGACAGCTGAGCTCGCCCGGCCTGCATAAGGGACTCATTCAAGGACCCAACAAGAAGAAGCTTGTCGTTTCTGTGAAGAGTCTCCTCCTGGCACTTAGCCACAGTTCATCCCGATTTCGAAGTTGTTTCTGATATGCTTCTGAAAAAAAAACTTTTTAAACGCTTTTGACGGAACGGTGCCAGAATGTCAGGGGGCGTATATTATAAAAGTGCAATACAGAATTGACGTGAAGAGCAGGTCACTGGAAAATTTCTTTTCCTGTTCTGTTGAAACGTTTACTGTTTGTGTATGTGTGTACGCGTGCGTGCTGCTGCTGTTGTTGCCGTTGAAGTTGTTAGAAAGAGCTTCCATCTTGCGATGATTTCGCACTGTTGGAAGGGAGGGGCAGGGGAGGGTATTTGTGGGAAGGGCTCTGTAGTTGTGGTGTTTCGTACACAGTAGGTTGTTGTGCCTGTTGATCGATCCTATAGCAGTCCTATTTCTAAATTCTATTTATCTCCACGTTTCACTGTAGACGGCGGAAGCCATAGAGAATTTGTCGCCTATATACCTGCCTACCTGCCTAGGTTTATGAGTGTTTGCGCAGAATGCAGATGTAAGCTAGAATGGGGCCTATGAAGGATGCTTGCTTTATTTTTAGACTCCAGACCTCAAAAACATCTAAACTCTTCATATAAATTAACAGACTACCATACTCTCTGGCAAAAGAACGTGTAATCGCTTTTACGCAAGAGAAGAACACGACTGCATTCTTGCCCAGCCTTGGTGTGGTACTTGGACTGGGAGCCAATGAATGTATTTTTAGAAAAGCTTACATGAGCTAGACACTCCCAATGTCTATGGAGAATTTTCTTCACCCTCGCGATACTCAAAGAATCCCAGTCCATTGACTGTCAGAAGACGCCCTTCGATGCTACTGAAAAAAAAGGCATAATCAAATTCAGTAACTATAGAATTCTACGACACATTAAGCTAGAACAAAACTAAAACCCAGCATCTGAATTAGAACAGTACAAACAAACCTGTTAAACTATTCTCCGAATAACAATTTCATTAAACTTACAATAACTTGATATAACATGAATTGTAGTAAAATCATGTTTCACAGAATAAAAATGCCCAGCTGCTCACGCTGTTAGAATAGAACGTCCTGGTCAAACAACCCTAAAACCGGTAGCGAGAGGAGACAAACTGAGGAGAGTGTCCTAGTGACGAGGTATGCGATCGATAGCGCTGATGTTAATGCTGATTCTCGCGTTCCTCGTCTATGAAACTCGCCTTTAACTACGTTCAGCATTTGCCCCTCGTCTAATCTCTTAAAACATGTGATAATTACGCGATATAGCAGATAGAGACATATATCCAGATTAGCCTTTATTAAACACTCGTGTAAAGATATCAGTGCTAGAATGTCACCAACAATCGCCATACTTAAATCCCTTGTGGCTGAAGTACACAGTCCGAAAACTGCTTATCTTATCTTTATGTGGTGTGTGGGATAGCCGATATACTGAGGCAAGACTGAACGTTATCGGAGCTGACCTCATATCACAAACATTTGCTATGCCAACTGATTATTTCCTACTTAATACAGACATAACCGTAAATTATACACTGTCAAAATAAGCTGATGTAACGTTTATTTAAAAACTCTTTTCAAGACTAATAAGACGAAAAGATAAAGTTAAAAATCTGACACGACGCTTTGCTTACAATATTGTGTAAGCCATGGGCGAAAGCCGTGGGTGGGGCTTTTTGCTTGGAGCGAAAAACTAGCAGCAGTGGAGCATGGCAGCTCTAGGCAAGGGTACCGCGCGCGCGGTCTGGAGATAATACAGGCGTCAGTGGTTATTGCGTAAGTTCCACGCGTGCACTGAAGGAAGAGAAGCTTCCAGGAATAGGACAAACACGGACGATAGAAGGGTGCCTACGGCGCACGCACAGGAAATTAATTTGACCTCTGAAGTGACCGAGGTTTTGCAAGAGTAGATTTATATAAAGACTTGCGATGCCTAGAAAAACAGACCTTCATCTGCTCACTGACTTCATAACGAAATTTCCCCGAACATCGCAAAATTATGATACTGGAATAATGATTTATCATTTCCAATCGAGTCAGCCGGAAGAAGGCGGAGTGGGGGTGGGGTGGGGGTGGGGTAGGCAAACCAAACACAAATTGCAAACTGATCGCGAGAAAAGTAGACTAGTTTCTCTGTCTGGCCCCGGTCACTTCATTTAATGCCCATCTCACACGGTTGTTCCGAGATAAATGGAAGCATGTGTAAAGTACTCGCCCAGCTGTTCGTCATAATCAGATTTTAAAATGTTGCTAGTGCATCATGTAATAATAGGGTGGGGGTGACATCTCGATGTAACCCTGGATGAAATCAGTACTGCAGATGATTATATTAATTAGATCTTTCTTTCTGCTGGCTTCATTCTACTAGGTGGAACAGCGTGAGGCTGGCATAAGAGCATTGCCATAAGTTGCAAATGTCCGCGGTCCACTTTGCTGCACGCATTCAGACCAAGCGGCCTAGTCTCCTCCGTCTGTTTGTCTTTCTCTTTCCAGTCTCCACAGCCATCTCCTAACCTCGCCTGCCTTGTCCAAGACCCGAGCCGCAAAAGTCACGCGCCTGAACCTGTTTGCCAGGCAACGCTGCAGTGGCGTGACGGTGTAAATTAGGGCGCCGTGTCAAGTGCGAGGCGGCCCAGCTGGCTTCCAGACCGAAGCAATCTCGCTGGGGCAAGCCTTGGAAAAGACGCCGCCATACTTTTGGGCTCGCCACCGACAGACGTCCGTCAACTTTCGCGGGGGACAGCGAAACGTAACTAATAGGCAGCGAGCGCTCTTTAGCACGGCAAGGGGAGGGGAGGGTTGATCTCCAAATAGCCGATGCTTGTTTCCCTTGATGCCCTCCAAAGATCGACCTCCTTACGTAATACCCTCCGTCCCTCGGATTTGTCTTTTCAAGCCGGGCTGAACGATGTCACCAAGCCCGGAGGCTAGTGTCTTGGGGGTTTGTATCTCATCCCCGCGCACTCTGGAGGGGGCACCTGTTTACAGGGCGATTTTTTCGGAGATGTTCTCTGCTTCTCCTTTTATCGTTCTAGGTGGAAGCACTCTGCAATAAGCCGATCAAGCCTCGCGATTCGATACTAGGACAACGAGAGGCGATTAGCTCAAGGGTAAAACAAGTAGACAAAGAAGCCGCGTAACCCAATGACGTCATATAGTTTAACCTTTGGCCAGCCACGTGAGCTATCGAGTGCCATGTGGGCAGGAGAGGGTTGCGGAACCTCGAGCACCTGAAAGTGCGGGTGCTTGGAAACTGTTCTCGCTAAAGTATCAGCGAGGCATTAATTATGCATAAATATTATCGTAGCTGACTCCAGGGGTAATTTAACATCAGCCGATCTTTTACACACGCACACATTGTGCCCATGTCTGTCTGTCTGTCTGTCTTTTTTCTTTCTGTCTTTCTTGCTTTCACGTTTCTCTGTGGCAGCTTCAGATGCTGGCTCGGTGTGCTCCTTCAAACAGCCATTCACGAAGTGCTGACAAGAGAAGTCTTGGATTCGATCTGGGGCTATCTAAAGGCCTCTTCGCTGTTCAGCCACGCACCGCAGGCTATTGCCTCCAACTGGTAAGATGTCTCCTGGGTGGCTCTGCGCATGTCACTCCTTTCCAAGCACTTTCGTTTCCCCCTTCCCCTGGGTCAAAGACCCTTCCGCCGTTTAACCTTCCTGCTGCCTCATTTGCTGCGTGCGTCGTGGAACCAAAGATGGAATCGAGAAAAAGACGCAGAACTCTACTCTAAAACATGATTTCATTTTCCACCAAGGGACGTCACTCTGATGCCGTCATTTCCTTGGTGCAGACCTTTATCCCTCTTGATCTTCACTCTTCCAGTCACAAGAGTGGCCGGAACTGGCGTTCGGTCTGTGCATTTTACGCATGCTTTACACTTGCTCGTGAAGAGCAGATACGAACTTACATGCAGCGCGGAGTCCTTTATAAATGCCCAGTGTTGACAAGTTTTATTTCAAATGTATGTTATTTCAAAATAAAGATTATCCTTTTTCATCTTTGAAAAAATGCGTTCATGTCTATAAATTACAGCAAAGTTTACATCTGCTTGCTAATCTTCTGGAACCGGTGTTAAAGTGGTTGTTTTAAAATACCTGGCCATACATCACGATCTTAATTTTTATGTTTAGAAACTATCCCATCCCACTTGATGTAACAAAATAAAAAGTAGGCGAGAGATATTTTAAATAATACCTTTTATGATGAATGATTATAAAACTCCAGATCATACCTCTTTTCATTATTACGCAAACCAGTCTTTAAAAAGAGTCGATACCAAATGAGACCGCACTAAGTGAACACACTGTAGTAAACATGAGTCGTTCTGCTTTAAAAGAAAGTGCTCTTCTTTCGGAAGGGTGCATGGGTCGATCAGAACTATCGTTAGAGTGCACACTGGGTGTAATGCGAACACACTGAAATCACGCAGGCGTCTGTCTGGCCTCTTGTCGTTTGTTTTTCTCTGGCAGCCTTTATGAGTCTACTTGTGCTGCACCATCGTAACACTGGTTTGTCTGGCCATTTGGTGATTTAATTTAACTATGACGCATTAATGTGCTTTTAAAATGTTGCTGTTTTAACCTCTCCTTCGCACGGCGACACGAAGAGTCTTCCTCCTCTCCAACCTCCCTCAAGTCGCATTCATGCAGTTGACAATATTTATTTCAATATTTGTGAGCAGTGTACGATGTTGCTTTGATAGGGCGATAAAATCAACACGACGTTTGTTGGGTCCAGAAGATATTAAAAACTTTCCAACCCCTGTTGTTGATTACCAAGATAGTACTATATAATAGCACCGAAATCTAGAATTCTAGATCTCTTCCATCTACAATGACTCTTCTAACCATCTATTGTTGCAGAAACATCACTTGCATTCTGTTCTCGATTTTAAAAAAAGTGTGTTTCATTGACAAGATCTTTGTAAATGTCGCAGGCCGTCCGATCGACATTTCCAGAGTTGCTATCTTTCGGAAAGAGTTTAAAAATATATATTCTCTTGGCGTTTCGTGGCCATTGCAGACTAGCTCAGAATGAGCAAACCATAAAATCTGTGTCGTGTCCTACTTAATTATGGTTTTGATTTTTGATAAAGAGCAATCTGGCAGGGAAATTTGTTGAGCCTGCAAATTTAATGGGTCGATTGAGGAGAAATTTACCTGAAGAGGACAGCAGCCATGGCAACTCAGTTTGTTAGTTTGTTTATTTGGTTGGTTGATAGCTAGGTTGGTTGGTTGGTTTTTTGGGGGGTAGACTTCTTCGAACTGCAATGGGACATAACGACAAGAGTGCTGGGCCTTGGTAACTGACAAGGCCATCCAGCAACCCGTGAATATCAAACTCCGGCTGACTGAATTGTCACCGAAACCTCTCGTCTGCAGCTTGGCGGATGGTCGAGCGAGCAGGAGGCAAAGAAAGAGAGAGAAGAGAGAGAGAGGAAGGGGAGGGGATGTCAGGTCCCTCCATTGTCGGTGGCGTTAGGCCAGAGAAGCAGGTAAGGTAAACAAGGCAACCGGGAGACGGACAGAATACTCGGCCTTGGTACTAGTAACCGTGTCGCGGTTGTCGGCCCATTATCCGGACGCTAGCGACCGAGCAGGTAATTGACAGCTTTTCAATCATCGGGCCACGCCCCTTTTATGTGCGCGAGCTGCTACGTCAGTCACACCGAGGAGCGTTTTCACAAGACAGCCAGGAAACGCGGAGGAAGAAGAAGAAGAAGAAAAAAAGTTCCCACCCCTCTCTGCTGCCCCTGTTCCCCCCCCCCCTTCCAACAAAGCCCAGTAGTCATAGAGGTGCTGTTTCAAGCGTAGGTGGTTCGGCGAAGTCAGAATCTCTGCTGCATGTGGTACCAAAATAGACAGTCCTTGATGCCTTGATAATCCATACTACAACCAAAATATGCGATAGGCAAATATGGGGAGGAAGTAATGTTTGGCTGCTTTCATTAGTAAACTGTAGATACAATCCCGCAATCAGCAGGAGTAGTAGTACTATAATACACATTGTGACGTTACAATATTTCATGTCAGCAAATATGGTGGTGAAAATTCTTAATGACATATCTTCTTAGTTTTCTTTCTACTCACCGTACGCGTAGGCTGTTTATTTCACTTGTCTGAAGTTTCTGTTGGTCCTTCAACTCTAGCACCGTAGATTGTTAATAGAAACCGGAAATTCCTAAGCTAAATTGACGGAAGTGGTTCCGAATTCCGCTACAACATACGGGGACCTAACTCGTCAGCTGTCGAAGTGCCCGCTGTATCAGTAATGCAGAAGAAAGATAACTCACAAGTGGCTGACAGAACGACCGAACACCCCGATCCTCGGAGGGAGCAGTTCATGACCATTGTTTTCGAACTGTGTGAGCCAAGCATAAGTCTCACTGCAGTAGATTTCTCTCCCTTTGGGCAGGGGCCACGAACTGATTACACGCTGGGTTTTAAAAAAATCCCGAAGCGCAAGCACAGCTTGCGTTAATTTATTAAACTTCAGCTGATTAACAGGACGAGCACAGCTGACGGATAATGATTTATGGAAGGTTGCTTCTTGGCACCGCAGGTGTGCCTGAGGGTTGGTTGGGGGGAGGGATGATGGGCTGCGGCCAGAGGCAAGTTTTATAGCGACGAGGAACACGAGTGACGCTAGACTGTGACAGGAGTTGTGACGTCATAGAATGGCGTCTCGCGCTCCTTGCACCTCTGCAGCCCGGCCGTGGGCACTGCTGTCGAGGCAGTGGAGGAAAAACGTGGCTCGCGCCCGTGCTGGTTCCTGCCTGGTGGTCCCCCTGGTTCTGACGGATGTTGTCAGCAGGGAGATGTTAAGAAGGCGAGCACACGCCGTTTTCTCCAGGCCGGCGTTGTGGTGATTGGGTTGTTCGCCCTTGATTGATCTTCAGAATGCATTCACTGGGAAGACTTCCTCGGATACCTTCGACGTTTTCCTCCGGCCTGTGTACGCATGCGCACGCCTGGGTGCAGTTATTGTATTACCCATGCTGCCCAGATTAATATTATTTTATTTCTCCACCACCTTTAGAACAAATGTTTGATGATGATGATGATGATGATGATGATGATGATGATGATGATGATGATGATGATGATGATGATGATGATGATGATGAAGATGAGACGACAATAACAGGCTTGTAAGACATACGCGATGCTACTAGGTAGACAGTACAGGAAGTAGCTCTATTAGACAGGCGATTTTCAACGGTGGAGTGACACAGAATTTTGGTCACAAATAGAAATTTACATCCAGAAAATGGCTAGTCAAAAATATTTGGGGCAGTAATGAAGTTAGAAGCGGCTTTGATGGATCATATTATGTTTCAGTCGCGTCCCTGGCAATGTGTTGCTTCAACTGCACACTATTATTTTTTCTTTCTAATTGTAAAAGGAAAGAGGTAGGGAGGGAAAGACGGGGGTGGGTGGGTGGGTGGGTGAGAAAACGATGGTAGGGCAAGGACTCAAGGGTTTGTTTTTTTTAAAAGATATCTAAGTTCTTACAATTGTTGCAGTTAGGGACACGCCATCACTTACCTGTTTACAATTTACTTTCTCGTCTTGTCATCCGACTTCATTCCACGCTGTGGTTGGTAACAAAAGCCTGGCTTTCAATATGAGTGAGTCAGTCGCGTCAGCAATTGGCTGGTTTGATCACAGCTGCAGTTTCCTAGCAGCAGATCGACTGTGGAGTCTTAAATCGGACCGCATCAGATTACTCCGAGACAAAAGAGATCTCATGTCGTTGTTGAACTTAAAAAAGAAAATAAAACTACGTCCCCATTCGAACCATGCCATATCAGCCTATATTTCTGGGAGCAAACACGACTGTCCGCCCTGACGCCTCGCCTACTGGGAATTTGTGCACATGTATCATGTGACAGCTCCGTTTCGAAACGTATTCGTCGGTTCGATAGAGCACAGTGGGTAGAATGTTGTTGTTGTTGTTGTTGTTGTTGTTGTTGTTTTGCACTAACCTTTCAGCCATGTATTGTTTGTACTGATACACATGATGTTCATAGATCAGTCTTGTTTTGATGCGCTGCCATCATTTAAGTAGTGTACCATACTTGTCTCATTGTGCAGTGGAACTGAAGTGATACCGAATTCCTATGGTCGTGTGCGACATATATGCACGTAGCCAGAAAATGCCCCCCACCTCCCAGCCAAAAAACAAAACAAAACAAAACAACCAAACAAAAAACAACAAAACTGGTCCTAGGTAAAAGCCCCTAGTAGGAACCCCGTCAAATGACAGAGCACTTTGAACGAAGCTCATTTACCAGTTCATCGGAAGTCCATTTTTTGATTAGCTATTCAGATATTCGACATTAACAACGATTTATTTGAGTTCACTAGCTTATAGGGCCCTCGGCTGACTTTTCGCTGATTGGAAGGTCCACGTGATAGGAAGTGACGTAACAATGACAGAACTTTTTGAATGTGGGCAAAACCCTGGAGGCTTATACTTTCTGAATGCGGAGGAGGAAATAAATGAGGCGGTGGGGGAAGGAAGACTGCCAGTAAAGTATATACAACTCTTTGGTAAGAGGCTAGCATGCGCGAGAGGTTTAGGCATACTCCTCTAACAATTTTCAGAGCGATTTTCTTACTTTCTTTCCTGCTTGCTTGCTTGTACTTATACGTGTTTTCAGCGCGTTGGTCACGTTCGTGATATTGTGTTGTACAAGTCGTCAACACCAGCACCAGCACCACATCACCACCACGACCACCAAACTCCCTTACTCGTCGTCCTTGTCCTCTTCATCTCTCGAAAAGAGAAACATCGTGCCCACAAAAATGTCTCGTGTAAGGCGACCCTTTTGGTGCCGCATGGATTAAGCTCGACTAACGCAATTAGCCTCCTCTGTGTCACGAGGGCGTGCTTCAGCTCCCCTCCTTTACCTCCACTCCCTCCCGTCCCGCTGGCCTCTCGCGCCATTATACAGCCTTGACCTTTACCGGACAGCAGTCACACTTGCAGACTCCCGCGAAAAGAGAAAAACTCGCTGTTAGATGAAAACGAGGCCAGCCAGCTGATTGTATCGTTGAGCTGGGAGCCTAGCTACCTACGCCGGTTAACACAATGACCAGGGGCCGGCAATCAATGGTCATTTTGGTGACCGTTGATTTTGGCTGTTCTGGTCGCTGTGCCTACAAATAGAGGCGTAGCGATAAACTTATAGAACGGTACCTATGGAAGTGGAGGGGAAGCTGATTGGTTATTCACCTCGTATTTGGCTCCACTACTTTTAACCAGTCAACAGTATTTTACGCTAAGTTAAACTCTTTAAGTATTATAAAAACGCTTTCTGATGAGTTAAATGAAGAAACTGTTAAGGGAAAAAATTATTTTACAAAAATACTTATCAACCAAGAAAGAAAGAAAGAATCTTTCCCAGCCAGGGATTTCGTTGTAGAGGTATCGTCCTAATGACGTAGGGTCAAGCTCCTTACACCCACACCAGGCACCAAATCATCAGCTCGGGAACCGTTTAGGAAGTGCCAGAGAGTTCCGGCAAACCATCGAACGATCAGCCGCCGCCGCAAACTGTGTACAGGGCAGTCGGAGTCTCTACCATCTGCAGTATTGTGTCGACCCCTTGGTGATAATTTATTATAATTTTAAAGACTTTGTCAACACTGTCACTGTCTGGAGCTGAACTGGCTGAACTCCCTTCTTTCTCTCTCTCTCTTCATAACCTTCTTACCTTCTGATGGTTTCTTTCTTTCTTTTGTTCTTTCTTTCGTTCTTTTCCAGTCTCCAAGGATCCAAAGATCGTGCTGAATTGTACCAACTCTGAAATTGTCAAACTGTAACAAAGATAGTCTTCATTCAAAGATTATATACCAACCAATTAAGCTCTTAATGGAAACGGGAAGATGAAGGCATAAATCTGATAATTACCACACTATGACTACATGAGATCACAAAATACGAAAAAATCAAAACTGGATCGTCGAAGTCCTACTATAGCCCACAAAGATTTTTTACTTTACCCTCTTGGTTCTGCGTGGGCTTGGGGAAGAGCAACAAAGTAAAAACAAAAGACACCCACCGCACAGTGATGATGCAGCATCCGTTAACGTCCTCTTTTTGCTATATAGATCTCTCTGTCTTCAACACTGATGCTTTTTATGCTTGTTCACGTTTGGACACACTTCTAGTGTTCTGTAAAGAATCACAGTGGAGACCCCAGTCTCCAGTTAGTACGTGTGTGTATTGTACGTGCCTGTGTGTGTGTGTTCGGGGGCCTGCGGTCATTGGGATTCTGACAGGGACCCTTGTCTACAGAAAGAATGAGCGTTGGGCTATCTGACCTCTCTTTCCTGTAGTTTTTTGCTTTGCTTTGTTAATGGATCGTGATCTTTCAGAAGGAGGAAAACTGGTCGAAAACGAACCCTTAAACGTTCATTCGCTCATTTGACGTGCACATTTGAATAAATCAGCAGTAGAAAGAAATATACCAACAGAAGCCAACAGATGGGTTTACGTTGACGTCATCAGACACCATGTTGGCTACCAATAAATGCGATATAGCGTACCAGTCAAATGTGTTTAGACTGTTCTGCAAAGGATGTCAGTTCCCTTCTTCTTAAAGTTATTAGAAATGAAGGTAAAAGGGGGTCCGGGGCCAGTGATTTCTTTTACAACGGCCAGCTGTTGCAAAGCCAGCGTGCCCTCTTGTTCAGTCTTGGCTAATATACACTTCATGGTCGCGGTTAGCAACACCTAAACGAAGTCAAACCCCTCTACAGGTATATAGAGTAGATGACATTGCCCGGTTCTGTTTTCATCAGCTACAAAGTGGTGCTACTTGGGATGGATGGATGGATAGGTGGATGGATGGATGAAAAATAGACACGGGAAGTGTTCCAGCTATTAGAGTTCCCCTTGCAGCCCATAATTTTAATGGTAATTTTAACAATAATTATTTCAACCATTCGAGCTGACCACAATATCAATGGCCAATACCATTTTGACAATTTGTCTCAAAGTAGGAGAAAACCTTAATTAATCTACTGTACTGAACACAGGCAACATCGAATTCGGCTCGACAGATGTCCACAAAACTCGTCCTGGTCGAAGCTGTAGAGATCTTTCTACACAAAAGATCGGTTCCAGTTTTGAAGAAATTAAGCCACAGTTTTGTTGCAAAACATGATTTTTTTAAAGCTCGGTGTTTTCATTTCCCTAAGGCCGGACTCGCACAGGTTTGAATCACGCAAGTCAAATAAGAAATTTGTAGAAAACTAATAGAACTTTCTGCAACAAATACTTCGCCTGAATTTAACTTAGATATGCTGCCCACCCACCCACCCATCCAATCATCAACTTCCGTCAATGAGACTGTAGCAAAAGGTTTTTTTAAAGGTAGAGTTGATTCAGTATTGACGACATAATATAGTAACTCTTGCAGATGGATGTGCACGTTGTTTACATCCCATTTCGTTCCACTTACTCGATAACTTAGTTGAACCCCGAGAACAGTGCCAGACGAGAAATGACCTGTGTTCGTTAGCAGGTGATGCGTGCCTAGCCTCCTTTCACAACGAGCGACCCTGCACAGGGAGCTAACAAACTGGCGTGAATGAGCTCGCCTGTGAAGCCTTGCGTGTCGCGTGCCCCAGGGCCATGTGCCGTGTGCATGTGCTCTTGACGCTTTCCAGTGATCGGAGTCGCGCGTGCAGGTAGGTGATAACCTATTAGGCTTGCATTTCCTGATGCATCTGCTGATTAGAGAGGTTTCCCACAAGAATAATCGCTGCCTTGATTGGGGCAGAGGTCACTTCCGCCAAATGGCACCGGATGGATCAGAACTGTCGAGACTAGGGGATGGAGAGGCTCCAGCCCTAGGTCGGTGTGAAGCGTAGAGAAGGGGGGAAGTGGAGGGAGGGAGGGAGGGTCGAACAGGGTGAAATGGATCCATTGAGTGAGTTGATCAGGATTGGTCACGATACCATTGCGTAGGCTGACGCTAACAGAAGAAAGAGGACCAGGAGTTTTCCAGATAAGAGATCGCCCACCAGCCGTTCCTGATCAATTAAAATTGTATGTGTTTCAAACACATGCAAACACTGTTTGTGTATGCAGTGGTAGTGGGTTGTTTTGCATTTGTTTTTACAGATAACAATTGCCTGTCTAGATCTCTCTTGATCTTATTGTCTATCGATCTGTCTGCCTGTGCGTCGGACTGTCTGTCCGTCCATCGATTTGTTTGAATCTGGCTGTATGTCTATCAATCTGTCAAGACCTGGCTATTGATCAATCGATTTGTCTATCCATTCTGTCTGGATCTGTCTAGATCTGGCTGCGTATCTGTCGATCTCTGTATTTCTGTCCACTTGTCTGTCTAGATCTGGTTATCTATTAATCGATCTGTCTACCCATCGATCTGTCTAACTCTGGCTGCATGTCTATAAATCTGTCTTGATCTGGCTGCCAGTCATAACGCGGAAGAGGGAGGAATGAACTGAAATGTAGGCGTATAACCCATCAGACGCCATTTGAAAGTTTTCTTTTCTTTCGCTAGCAGTAAAAAGAATCAGCAGCAATTGTCTCAGTTAAACAGATGCGAATATAGTTATAAGAGACAGCGAGTTATGACAGCTTGTACTGATGGGAGCGTCACACAGTCTGCCGTGTGCATAGCGCGCCATGTCTGTCACACTTCATCTGCAAGACCCAGCGGATGTTCTCAGATCGCACGCGACAGGCACGAGGAGTGAGGTGAATTACAGCCTTGCGTGCACGTGCATATTAATCAAGTCGAAATTCGGCCCGAACCAGCAATGCTGGTCGTTCTATGGATTTATTCGCCTCCAAAGAGGCAATAATATTCCCTGAAACACACCTCTTCTTTTGAGGAGAGACGGATAGAAAGGCATCCATCGCTGTGGTCTACAAATATACAGCGTACAGAGTATCTGTTTGTTTTGCTTTTTAAAAAAAAACCCACAAGACTACTGCATTTTGTCACAAATTTTCTTTGCTCGTCTGCGCCATTTAACTTTCCATGTTTAACTGAAGTCAGTGCCGGGGATATTTTGCCTTGCCACAGGTTATGCGCGTTACAAATCCACATTTATTATTATTATTATTATTATTATTATTATTATACCAAGGCGAGGATGTAGGGACGAAGGGAGCCATTACTAACCTAAGCACTGTAACATCCACACAGCTAGCAAGTGTAATGAGACGGTTAGTGCGGAAAAGCAGTTTTTGTTGGGGGGTGGGAGTCAGGAGGTGTATTACAGCGTTTTAGCTCCCACTGTTCTTTGGCCACTGAGAGCCCACAGCCTTTGATACGCGAATCCAAGTCTCTACCAAATGACCTCTGGAGAAAAACTTTAGTAGCAGGGGAGTACATTTTCTTCGTTTTACGGCAGTTCGTGTGTCTTATCCCTGTAACTGCAACATGCCTGAAATGTTAAGTAGATGTGTGACTACCTTCCTTCTGGCTATATATCAACAAGTGAAATTAATTTCCATCGCGCAAGTAGGATACAATCGGCAGCTTTCTCCGATGCAGACGTGGAGCACGTGTCCAGCATACGTACTTTCTCTAGATGTGATACCATCATCACTTCCCCTCCACACCACACCACCCTGTTCTCGTCATGGGACAACCAACCAACACTAGCCAATTCCGACTCTCCGTTTTTCACTATCAACCATTTGCGCATCCATTTCCTTTTTTTTAAAATGTAGCTTGTTTTCATTTGTATTGAGTTGTGAACTACTCCCACTGTTCGAGGACTACAACGATGTGGAAAGTTCTTTTTTTAATTATTTGAACCAGGTCAGGTGTACTGTTTATTAGTGCAAAGGAGTCACAGACCTGCCGAAGTAGCTGTACTTCTGTTACCTAGACCTTTTTAAAGGTGGGCGTGTCACATAAACCAGGGGTGGCCAGCCCTTTTGGAATGGGGGGGGGGGTGCACTTTGCAGTTCCCTCTGCGGAGCGCATATGCGTGTGTGTGCGTCGCGGCGCGCGGGTGTTGTTTTTACCTGGTAGGGGAAGGGCGATAATTTACAGTTGGTGCTTGTGCCGTATAGAAATGTATACCTAAGATACTGAGAAATCCTTCACTAAAAGTAAAAAGAAAATTATTGATGCTCACTCTAGTTAATGCGATTTTTGAATCTGGTGGTTGTTTGTGATCTCCTGGATGTTTGCATAAAAGCTTGAGATTGCCACTCGAATACAATTGTAGGAAAAATACTTCTAGAGACCCTTCAAGGTCTTGAAGGTCACAGGTTGCTCACTTATGACATACACGCACAGTCGCACATGTGTGAAATTATCGAAGAGTGAACAACCGAACATTTCAGAGCTTCCGAAAGCCTGTGGGAATGGTAAGAGATATAAAACATTGTGAAATGTCACTTTTTCACAGGCTTCAGCACCACAGAGCATAGCATCTAATTTAAGATCTGACGTAAGGATTACCGCGAGCCAAGCGCTTGCGGAATTTTTTCTTACGCGCATGCGTGCTTCTCAGCGGAAGAAGCAACGACACCGCGCAGTTGAGTGTTGACAACCGAGCAGTTCGGACTTGGAAAATCTTTCACTCCTAATTTTGCAGACCTTTTCTTTCTAATGAGTGGAGTTAGCAGCAAATTTGACACCGATAACCGACGCCCAAGCCCGACAGAGTCGTACAGACCTCGCCGGCAGGAGCAGTCACCGTCGACCTATTCTCGTGACCGAGACACAGGCCGTCATACCAAGGGAAGCGACTCGCGCTATGATGACGAACCTAGAGATCAGGGGGGTAAAAACCCTTACACAGATAGGTGAGTAAAATTAATTTTCCCTTTTGCTGATTTTTTTGGTATGTAGTTATCACCGCATTTGGTTCAGATTTTAATTTATATTCATAATGATACCCATCCATCTTGATGGCCTTCAAATTAACATCTGAAGTCAAAGACAATATGAATATTGACTGAGTCAGATTTAGGAGTTGAGGAAATCGGCACAAACAAGATCAAGAAGGAACCAAAATTCGTCGCCGAAATCCACACAGTATTGAGTACAACAAAGGAATATACATGGAATGTTGAGTACAAAGAGTTTGTGTTAAGCTGCATTTTCAGATTGTCAGAAGCTTATAATAATGGGGGAAGGGGCGCTACTTATGCTCGAAGTGGTGATGAGGTATGCTCTATGCTTATGTTCACAACTGCAGCTTTTATTTGGCTGGGATCTTTAAAAATATCCGAGGCCTAGGATTTTGTTAGTGTACAGTTCTTGACATTCTTATCAATGGCAGCCATTTTCAATCATTTATATAGATTAACTGTGGTGTCTTTAAAAATGTCAGCGTTAAATTCTTCACTTCCTCTTACTATAACGCTATGGATAGAGGAGTCACAGCACATCTTGTAAAAATTTTTTTTTAAATTGCCACATTTATAAAATGCGGCTATGTGGATATATATGTTTATATTTCTGTGTGTATGGGCGTGCGACCGCCAGATATCAAGACTTTTGTGTTTATCTGTTGGGCCTATACGTCATGCAGTATTTTGATTTACAGAGTTTGTCATGGTTTTATGTTTGGGACGTTTGTGTTAGACCAGGGTGATTGTTACTGGTTTCTGTTGCATTAAATGCTTCTCTTTTAAAAAAAAATTCACTTGTTATTTTATCATCTTGCAGTACACCATAGTCCTTTTTTTTTAGGGCTGTACATCTACGATGGAGAAGAGAGCGTAGGATCTAACGTTATTTTAAGGCACCCACCACCCGTCTTTGCATTATAATTATTTATTATAAAGATACAGCCCACGCTATAACTGATAGATGCTGGTAATGTCGCTTGTTGAAAAATCCTTAATCTTCACTCCATCACTCTACTACCTGTTGTTCTGCCGCGCTAACTTGGGACTTCGTGGTAAGTAGGGAGGTAAATTTAGAGGGACAAGGCTTCCACCTCAAGGCTATTTCGCACTATGGGAGGGATGGGACTTAGGTGGGCGACAACGCGACCATTCAATGACGTCACGCACCAGAAATGGCGAACGGGGAGGAAGAAGCCTTTTTACTCCTTAGTTGTAGGTCTTGCGCCGGAACTACTTCGCTTCCAATTCTGCATTACCCCTCTCATATCTTTGTACATTCAGAGGATAGGCTCATTTCGCATCGCTGATAGCTTGCTGCCAGTCAGAAAAAATTTTGGGTAGATTTCATCGACCGATTGTGATTTTGATGTAAATCAGGATTTTGCCATTAAGTTATTCGGCCGCGCAATCGTTCCTTTCCTTACGGAGCAAACAGAGAGAACATGTCATATAACTCTGATGATTACGAACAACGGTAAGAAATAGATTTATCAGTAACGTATAATAACCACTGAAATGATTGAAAGCTAAAGTGATTGGTATCATGCTCGAATGTTAGATTTATAGTAAAATTAAGTTGATCTGACGTTAAACTAAAAAGATTTTCGGTGTCGAGTCAGTCTGTTGAAAATCGCAAATGGCGGCTCGCCTTCGCACGTGTGTAAAGCATGAGCATATGTTCAGTATTGAATTAATCGCTAATTTGTTCCGGTTTAATGTCGGTAGAAGAATGTCAGTAATCTAATGAATAATATGTGGTAGACTTTCATAACATCAGAGATTTATTTCATTTAGTAGACAGCAAGATGATGTAGACTTCATTTTGCGAAGCTCTTGCTATGGGCTTCTTTCGCCCAGAGCGGCACGACCGGTATCTCATATATTCTGTGTTCTTTTTTGTTTGAATATGCCGATGCTTTTAGTAAACTTTTGACCAAGAAATAAGACTTACATTATATCTGGGGTTCTCCTGAAAGCGATCGTTAAAAAATTCTTACACGATGGTGGCAATTTAGTGAACGTGTTTAATTAAAGTGGCATTTTCCATGTCCTAAAATTTATCTTGGGAGCCGAGTAAAAATAATGTTCGCATTGAGATGATCAAGTACGGTGATTATTAAAAATGGAATTCAATAGTTACTAGTGCACAATCCTATTTTTAAAAAATAGTTTCAGGTAATTCCTGCCACATCTGCAGAGTTTTTTTTTGTGGTAGGAGTGGATTGCAGGCATTTTAAAACTGGTTATTAATAATATTAAACACGATGAAAGATCAGCATGCAGCTGAAGGTGATTTGATTTATAATGTTCATTTTGTTGACTGCTTTGTGTACTTCTTTGCTGTGTCATTTACAGTAACAGGTTTTATACTGATGTCTGATTTGTTGCTTGCCAAATATGTGTGTTTAGGTCTCAAACCAAGGGACCTGATGATGATTATGTACCTGAGGCTGATGGCGTTATCGAGGTGAGAACATTTGACCACAAGTGGTTTCTAACAACGGGAATTAAGGAACTTTACTTGGAAATGCATTTGGGGACAAATTAAACAGTAGAGATTTTTTAGACGGGGATCTTGCACACGCGCAATTTCCACCAGATGTTTTCATTTTGACCTGGGTCCTTTTGGTAAAATGGTGGATTGTGGGGAGGCCTTTTTCGAGCAACTACCACTTGGGTTGATCTGATAAGCATTTTGCTTAAGAAAATTTAACGCATAACTCATCTTATTGTGTAGTTTTCTCATGATGGAGCCCGTCAGTAAGAAACCAGATGTTTATCCAGATATTTTGGGTTTCAAATTGGCCTATCGCAGCACATTAAATTTTTCTTCACAAAGCCATGTTTTGTCAAAGCTCTCTATTGGTCCTTGATAAACAAGACACAGCTAATTTTTTGTTCAGTGAAAACATAGTAAAATAAAGTTAAATGATGCCTGAAACAACGCCTAACGAGGAGTGTGTAGAATGTTTTAACACATTTTTAATCTTAGAAAATAGCTTCTGTGCATCAGTATCTTAGACAAGGGAAATGCTAAGAAATTTCTTGCATGACTTTTGTGTGCTTTTCTGGCTTTTTTCCCAACCGCATTGAGAAGTAATATCCTTTTGCAACTTCTGTTCCTGTGTGCACAGATGTTCTGAGGGCTTTTGGCTTGTTGATAAGAAAACCATGGACCCTCAAAGACTTTAAATGGGCTGGGACTAGCATATGCTTTACAGCTGCACATAGTGCACTGTGGCAGGAAATAAGCAGGCTGTTTTCTAAATTTAATGTGCAAATGTCATGTGATGCTCTCCAAAATGAAAAAACCGGCATTAATTTGGGGATTTAGTAGTTGGGTTAATTAGTAATGCTTCTGTTTCCTTATTGAGGGTGTCCGATGACCTGTTTTAGGTCTAGGGGTATTTGAGACCCCCACTTATCCGTGAGCTGGCTTCATGAGTGTGGTGCCCATCTTTCTCTCAGTGCCTTACTTTCCCTATCCCATGGATCTTGTACCTATTTCCAGCTAGGCCGACTCGGGGAAAGTGTGATGCGGTGCAATGTGAACCTACCCCCAGGACACCAACTGGTCAAAACATTGCCAGTATGCATGCGCAATCGGTCAAAACGTGGCACATGGGTTAACTTTTCACTTCCGGGTCAACACGATGTGCATGTGTTGCTCAGGCACAGGTATACTTTATTCGCATGGCAACACTGGGTGGCATCCTGCAAGCTTCGTCTACTATGATGTCTGCTGTTGCCGTGCTGAATGCGCACACGTCATACTTTTGCACTGCCACTGGGCGGCGCCTTCCGGGCTGGCTTGCTGTGCTTGCATCATAAGAGCGGTCCTGTATTTTATGTGCAGCTTTTCTTATTAACCGGGAGCAAAAACAGTCATGCAAGCGGGTCCAGGCCTGTATCATTCATTGATTGGCTATGTTTCAACTGAGACTCGTGATACTCCAGCTAATAATATTCTTGCGATGTCAGTGCGGCACAATCAAAAAGTCTCTTTGCTTGCGCAAGCACATTAATTACTCCTGCCTTGAGATTTTTGGATTGCTTTCATTCTCAGCACCTGTCTGGACATTTTTAACTGCGGAAACCAGGGGTATGTTTTTTTTTTTTGAACTTGAGATATAGGGTTTTTGTTTCACGAACTCAGTGTTTTTGATATTTTCAACTGCAGCAGCTAGTGTTTTGGCCAGACAAGGATACAATAAATTTCCAGCGCATGCGTACCGGCAATGTTTTGACCTGTTGGTGTCCTTCGAGTATGCATAGCTTGCGGTGCATGAGTATCAATGTGGAATAAGGGGCCAGCCAACAGTTTGGCCATCCACTTTTCCATAGTACATGAATGTAAATAATAGGGCGGGAACTATGTTCCCAGAGATTGTAACGTGAGTAAGAAAGACCATCTTGATTCTTAGACTGCAAGCCTGTTTTTCGCAGGAGAGTTTTTTCGTCAAGTTTCTGGCAATCTCCTGGCATTTGTGTAATTAATTTTTTTATTAAGCGCAGAAATCTCCAAACAAGTCTGTACCACAGTGCAAACAGACTTAAACTTAAGTAGCATGTTGCTCATCAAGTTGGTAGATAGTATTTCTGGGACTTTGAATCACCATAGGCCCTAGCTAATTCTAAATCCACATTTAACATTTTGTTTTTTAAACAAAGGTCCATGAGCATTTTAGGTATCAAACCGGTAAACCATTTATCTGTCAGACCAATGGCAATGTTACAAAGACTCCACTGTGCATACTACCTAAGACAAAAATTTATTGTAGCAGTAAGAAAATTGCCTATGACAATCTGTAGATGTGGGTGCAAAGTGGCATAGTTGTCAGTCCAGCAAAATTTTGGTTCTTGAAAAAAATATTTCAATATTTTTTAAAGGTGCTGTAGTGTTTTCAGATCTTAAGAAATATAGGGAAGGGAAGCGTTGCATTTAAATTGTCAATTTTTCCCCCCTGCAGAGCAACTATGATGCCATTTGTGATTCTTTCGATGACATGAACTTGCGAGAAACCCTGCTGAGAGGGATCTACGCTTATGGATTTGAGAAGCCGTCGGCCATTCAGCAACGTGCTATCATTCCCTGCATTGGAGGTTTGTAGTGGATACTGCATTAGGTTTAAGTAATGGAAGGAAGAGACGACATTCATGCTCTAAATTTTGAAATGGTGTGGTTGTTCTCATAATACAGGTATTTATTTTTTACCATGGACCATTTATTGTGAATGCAGGTCGTGATGTGATCGCACAGGCCCAGTCAGGAACTGGCAAAACTGCCACCTTTTCTATTGCCATTCTAGAACGTCTTGATCTCAGAGTCAACAAATGTCAGGCTCTTGTGCTTGCACCTACCCGGGAGCTGGCCCAGCAGGTACTTGCCTTACATTTTCCATTTTAGTGGGCTACTGAAATTTCCTTCCTTTTTTTTTTAACAGCAGATGTTGGTTTCTCAGTATTAAAGTGGATCAGTGGGGATTTTTGTAACAGGCTGTGGCACTGTATGCTATTCGACAGTTATATGCCAAATTGATCCCCTTGGTATATCATAACTATATGACTGGGCCACATTCGACATTCCTCTCGAAGAATTATATCAAAACGTTGATTTTGTTTTTTTGGGTTGTGGCCGAGAAATATGTTGACTTTAGATCAGGTGTCATTTTATAGAAGCAGTGTTGGTTGTACAAGGGCATAGAATTTTTTACATTGAGGGTAGCAGTTCCTTGGGGTTTTTCTTTCTCTGCTAAAAATTTGTGACCCCTCCTGTCCCCCCAAATAAGAATGAGCATGTTTTTTCCTTGTAGATGAGAAATGGGAGCATAATTTGAATTTGTCTAGGATTATTATTGGTTATTATTCTGTCAGATTCAGAAGGTGGTGTTGGCGTTGGGAGACTACATGAATGCCCAGTGCCATGCATGTATCGGTGGCACCGTGGTGCGTGAGGACATGCGCAAACTTGAAGCTGGTGTCCACGTAGTGGTGGGAACTCCTGGTCGTGTCTTTGACATGATCAATCGCCGGGCCTTGGGTAAAGACATTCATAACAGTGCAGAGGTATATGCACATATTAAAGTCAAATTGGTGCATGAAAAAAATCACGCAGGAAATGGTGTGGTAGAGTAGCAAGGTGGTTATGCCTTTCTGTTTGTGCCTGTTTTATTGGCTTATAATCATTCTACTGTAAGTCTTCCTGTAATAGAAGAAAAGAATTTGCATTTAATAAAACTTTCCATCTGTAATATTTTAGTCTTCTGTGTTTGTGTCACTTCGTCTGTAATAAATTTACATGCATGTTTGTTTGTGTGCAGACCCAACCCACATCAAGATGTTTGTGCTGGACGAAGCTGATGAGATGCTGTCTCGTGGTTTCAAGGATCAGATCTATGATGTGTTCCGTCACATGCCATCTGAGATTCAGGTGAGTCACACAAGCCGGCTTACTATTCTTTTCATGAATTGCATCCCAGATGTTCTTAGAAGTATAAAGCCCTGTATACATTTCGATGTTTGGATGTCTTACTCCTTTTTTCTAATCACAGGTGATTTTGCTGTCGGCAACCATGCCTGCAGATGTGCTGGAAGTGACCCATCGTTTCATGCGTAATCCTGTGCGCATCCTCGTGAAAAAGGAGGAACTGACGCTGGAGGGCATTCGGCAATTCTATGTGCAGGTGGAGCGCGAGGTGAGAAGTCACACGTGAACAGCAGTTGCAGACATGTCTGAGATTATTGATCATCTTTGTTTAAAAGTTATTCTAGATACAGGGTTCGCACGAGTCTTTGAAATCCTGGAAAGTCTTTGAATTTTGAGGGGGTGATTTCAAGTCTGTGAATATCTTTGAAATTTAAGAAAAATTGCAGCTGTCTTTGAAAGTCTTTGAAATTTCGGTGATTGCTCCAAGTGTGCCTCACAAATGCTGGAACAAATAAATTAGATTTCAAAAACATTATTTCAGTGAAAAAACTGAGGCTGGAGGATTGACGGTTCAAACACGAAAGCAATTGCACAAGAAGCTCGTCTGATATTTTTAACGCGAGTTGTCTCCCTTGGCGGAAAGGGACCGACGGTATTTTAATACTACATCCGTTTCAACAAAAATGGCGGGTTCGTGCTGTTTTCGTGATTGCTGGCTACTTGATGAAAATTTCAAGCCATGGCTTCAAAAAGTTGAAGGCAACAGTAGGACAGCATTTTGTAGACTTTGCAAAGCTACTTTTTAGGAGCTACCAGACTGCTAAATTAGGTCACCTAATTTAGCAGTCTGGTAGCTCCTAAAAAAGACAGCAAAACAAAAAAGTTCTACAATGTGTTGTAATAGCATGCAACACCCAAAACTTAAAAGAAGGAAACTGGGTTGTGAATGAATTTTCTTTATTTATTAATGTTTAAAACCAAGTTTAAATAACGTTTTTATTGTTTTGGGGGATTTTTATATGAATTTTTGGAAGAAAGCTAAAAATGCCCTGTCTTCCGGCAGCTCGAGCTAGGATCGCTCAGGTACAGTTGAATAAGGAGCATTTCTGAGCCTCTTAGACTGCTGCGCTATATTTGGGAAAAGTCTGTGAATTTTGTTATGAATTTCCTGTACGAACCCTGTAGATAGGTCATCGTAATCACTAATCTTAGACTACAGCAGCACTAACGGTTTCTGCTTCCTAAAAGCACCTGGCAAACTGTGTGTTTTCTGGGCCGTTGATGGAAGCATAGTGATTTACAAGGCTTTTTGGGTGAGGCAGATGGCTATTAATGCTTTCTGTCTCAATATGGCCTCGTACATCTTCACAGACAGGTGATTATGTAAAACTGACCCAAAACAGGCACAGGAATTGGCCACTTTTTGGCAGAATTCAGATTTTTTGGGGTTGGTTTCCGGCTCAAAAATTTAGGTGCCGGTTTTCTTTTGTATGTATAAAGATGTTGCTTTGTTTTCTTTCCACCATCAACTAAATTTGGCATGACGAGGTTTGCATTCTCGCTTGCTGTGTGCAGTTCCATTACCACCTGTTGAAACTTTCCCACGCGCACTTGTCACTTTACAGACTTGGACTGATTCGGGCTTTTCCCATCATTTCCACCAAATTTCAGGTTTTTTTAGGTGATCCAAATCCCATGCCTGACACAAACGCATGAATTTTGATAGTAATATGGGCTGAAATACAGTTTAACTATGTCAGTGGAATGCTTTTGGTCATTCTGTCACTTTCATTTGAGAAGCTTGGAGTCTTCATGGTTATAAACAACATGAAGTGGGAGGCGCTGTGTGATTAACCCTGATCCTATAACCATTGCATAGAACAAGTCAAACTGAGCACTTGAAAGACTTTATTACAGGAAACTGTTGGAGTTTAATTTTTTTTATCAACTCATGAAAAATAGCCAGATGAGAGCAGCTGGAAGCTTGTCTGTACAGAGTAATGCTCATAACGCTTCAAAAATGTAGCCTCACTTGTAATGAATGCAGTGATATGGGTATCTGGTGTGTATAGTTAAGCTTACAGTTATACATGAGGGACCGTTACAAACTTAAGTTTCAGACCTTCCCAGAAACACTCATAACAAAAATATTGTTTGTGGGTCTTCAGTGGAAGAAAAGTAAAAATGCAAGGCTTTTTGGGTGAGGCAGCTAGCACCTTGTGCTTTCTGTCTCAATGTGGTCTTGTACAATGCACTATGCATCATGGCTTACAGTATCTTGTGTGCACAGTCTCTCCTAGTGTTTTTTTTTTGTGGGCAACATTTCATGCTAAAAATTGTTAAGCAGAAATCATGCCGGATGTGGTGTTTGAAGCTTGTTTTATTGTGCTGTGTGAGTGGAGAAAGATAGGAGTGAGTTACAGTGATTTGCTTTGGGTTGTGGTCAGCCATGTTGAATGCTAAAGTATGGTGATTTGTGATGTTTTTTTCAAAGCTGAGGTTTTCTTTCTTAAAAAAAAACAGGATTGGAAGCTGGACACCCTGTGTGACTTGTATGAGACCCTTACCATCACGCAAGCTGTCATATTCTGCAACACTCGCAGGAAAGTTGACTGGCTGACAGAAAAAATGCACGCTCGAGACTTTACTGTCTCAGCTATGGTATGATTCTTATTCGGCTCGTCATCATTTGCATAAAGATTAGATGTTGCAGCCTTAACCCACTCAAGTCTGATCGAAGCTCTTTGTTACTTTGTAATTGAATAGCTTCATGGGATTTTTTTTTTAAATTGAGTGGCAAAAATCTTTATCTCCTCTTCCCCCAACCAACCTGTGCTTGTTTTTGGCGCAGCATGGCACGTTAGCTTTGGTTTGTGGAGTGTGTTTCGTCTTGGGTAGGTGCACACTTATTTTAAATTTCTAAACTACTACCATTGCATGATCTGAAATACAACTGGCAATTATGCCATGAGCATACCTGGGTTGAGGGAGAGGGGTGGGTGGATGGTTTTCCTGTTCGTTTCCATTTATAACAAAGTGAAAAGGTGTCCCTGACTTATTTTATCTATTTGCAGCATGGCGATATGGACCAGAAAGAAAGAGATGTCATCATGCGTGAGTTCCGATCAGGCTCGTCTCGTGTGCTGATTACTACAGATCTGTTGGCACGTGGCATTGATGTTCAGCAGGTGTCTCTGGTTATCAACTATGACTTGCCAGCAAACAGGGAAAACTACATTCACAGGTAAGCTGTATTTCAGAGCATAGCAGTTAAAAGTTTTTAGGTATGTCATTTATAACGAAAAGTAATCACTTTGGGGAATCTTGGTATTGTTGTAGTTGCTGTACAACACTACTAAATTACAGATCATTCTTCCCATGTTTGTTTGCTCGCTTGTCTCGGTTTACAGCTGTAGACTAAACTAGTGTCATCTTTTTTCTTTCCAGAATTGGACGTGGCGGTCGCTTTGGTCGCAAAGGTGTTGCAATAAACTTCGTCACCGCAGATGACGTCCGCACCCTCAGTGACATTGAGCAGTTTTACAACACCACTATTGAAGAAATGCCGATGAACGTGGCAGATCTACTGTAAAACATCACCTCGGTTAAAGTTCTTTGCCCACGCAAAAAACGAAACATTTGTCATCTATTCCCACAAACTGAAGAAAATATAAGTGACAGGCCACTTTTTTCCCTTCTTTCAATGGTGACTCCTTACAGGTACTCTCACCAGTCAGATAATGTCTTCAGAATTTTTTCCTATACATTTTCTTCTGGTCAGAATCATGAACATGCTCCTTGACATGATGGTGTAATTTATTCTCTGCCAAAGACAGATTGTCTCGAGTGTACTGGTTTGGGCAGGGAAGTGATTTGGGTTTGCGGTGGTTAATAGTCTGTCTGTGCATTGGAATACGGCCATTAGAGATGGGCACACTGCTGGCACGATGAGAGAATGATCAAGGAACAAACCCCATCTCCCCCTCTCCAGAATGCTCTGTACATGCCTTTTGTTGCCCTCCTGATGGCTGGAGTTCTGCACTGCAGAAGTTTCGATCCGCTACCAGGCATCTTGCAGGAAGAGTTGTATGAAGTGTTTACCAAAATATTAAAAAAAATGGAAAACAAAGAAAAAATCCCTTAAAAATAAATTCTGAAAAAATGGAAAAACAAAAGGATGTTCTTATTGTGTTGTATATTGACTGGTTCAAAATGTGTTAGCAGGATATGCTATGGTTCTTATTAATGTCGGCTTCGTTACACATGAAAACCAGGCTGTTGAAGTTGCCATACACCTTAAATTGTGTTGATCTAAGACTTAATGTGACATATGACCTGGGAAGGAAGGGGTTAGAGTTAAATGTGATAAAGTGTGTATTTGACTAGAGGATGCTGATTACAGTATTTGTGTTACATTTGCATGGAATGATGACCATGAACACGTGTAGTAACTTTTGTCTGACTGTATGTGTACACACAAAGTGCACGATACTCAAACATGAAATAAAATGTACATAAAACATACCGCATAGCGTAATGCAGTCAGTTGGCTTTTCTTCCATGTCGACACGTTGCCGGATAGATGATTGAGGGCAGGAAGTCTGGCTTGATATGTGTGCTGTCTGATTTTCTGTTCAGTGTGTGGCTTTCGGAGCCAGTTCCTTTTATTCTTCCACAAACTCAACCATTTTGTTTTTCCCATGTCTGTGTTGTCACTTTTGCCCTCCAGTTTATAAAAAGGTTATTGGCGTGAAAGTTTTTTTTTTTTCAATGCAAGAGCAGGATTATCTGCCGCAGAACTCGCAGAATACAAAAAGGAAGAGTAGTGCTGCACAGAATAATGTTTAAAATGTCTCTCCACTGGCCTGCACACAAGCAAGGCACCACTGTTGCATGGACTGAGCCAGTGTCTCTGGAGTCGTGAGCAGGACTGCCTGTCACTCCAGCTGGTTGAGGTCAGGTGGCGGTGGCTGGTTTACCTGCAGGCAATGGCACAGCACATCCCATATGGGCTGTCTGGTGAATTTTTTGGTTTGTTGGTTGGTTCAGGCATGTTGCTGCTGCTGCAGGAAGCTATGGTTATGACCTGATCATCGTCTAGTTGGTAGGTCTAGACAATTTAAGAGAAATCTTGGAGGATGGCACCTGGTTCCAGTGCTGGCAGAGGAACTGCAGAATGTCATACCTGTACGCGACAAAGTTGATCTCAAAGCCTTTGTACATCAACAATGGCTCAAAAGCTTGTACTCCGTGGAAACTAAGTTCTCATAAATTATTTTCTCATTAGGGATAAAAATTCTTGCCATCATTTAAAAAGAAACATTACAAGGGTACAGAAATTGAAAATAATTCTTAATTTCATAATTTGCCGATGTTTTATCTGAACGGCTCTAAGAAATCTTTTGAAATGACCATACAAGAGCTAGAAAATTTGCTCTACTTCAATATTAAACTTATGGTATGGACTGGCATAATCAAAAGATGCTGAACACACTATCCCACCAAATTAAATGGAACCTAGAGACATTCCTAGTCTTTGGTGTTAAATTCTCCCTGAACCTTGAAGACATTACAACTCTAAATTATGAAAACGTTCACAAGGGCACCAAAAAATGGAATGGGAAGCTAGAGATCATACTCCAATCGGAAGAAACTTCATCTTTAAATCACTCATACTCCTTATTTATTATATATCACACTTCCATGTCCTGGTAAAAATGTCACTAGATAGAATCAGCAAGATTGCATTTGAGTTTATTTGGGGGAGCAAAAGCCGCAAACTTGAAAGGACCACTGTGGTAAGGGCTTACTTTGAGGGAGTCTTCAAGTCCTAGATATCAACAGCTTTCATAAAACATACAGAGACAGGGAAACTGGGCATTGTAGAAGCTAGCTGGAAACGTCTCTTGACTTCTACCTATCCACAGATTATACAATTTTTACTTTGGGGGGTGGGGGGGGGGGACTTTCTACAGAGCATTAGGATTCAAAATGCTTTTGGGAAAGATCTCTTTCATTTTTTTGCTGGCTTTTGTAGTTATTTCATTCCTCTGGCATTAAAATGTTTTCTTTGTGAACCTTTATTTTTCAATACCTCATTGACCAAAAATGACATAAAACAGCTGAAAAATGGCTAACTTGCAACATTAGGAAAATTGGAGATGTCCTAAACAAGGATGTGATGGAACACCCATAAAGTATGAAGTCTTTTGGCAAAAGTATGGTGCAGATATATACATTTCTGAGATTTCTGTAGCATAAGGACGATTAAGAAATACAAAAGAAAGTTGTCAGCTATGGCAAGAAACAGGGATAGAAGAGGGGAAAGCCATACACCTTTTTAAGTCATAATTCAGGACAAAAGGGAATATATGAAAAGCTATGCTCATGTAGGGCTCCAACATGTTAAAAAATGGGAGAAGAGTTTTGCAGACCTTAGATGGGAAGACATCTTTCTCCACCACCTTTATACCCCTCCAGATATGAAACTTAGATGGTTTCAATACTGAATTAACCACCACATCAAAGCTACTAATTCACTATTGGTTTGTATTAGACTTCGGGACTCAAACCTATGCTTGTTCTGCTCACTATCTAAAGAGACAATTGAACATTTTTTGATTGCAATATTGTGCAAAACTTCTGGAACATGCTTCTTACAAGACTGAAGGAGGTGTGCTCATTGTGACAGATTAGAACTCAGAACACAACTAATTATATTTGGTATTGACAATGACTGTACAACAGATAAGACTTTTAGTTTGATTTTACTAATGGCCAAAGTTTACTTTTATCGATGTATATGTTGAAATAGACGCATCAGTTTTGTTGGTTTCATGAAGGAAGTACAAGCAAGATACTGGGTAGAAAAATTTTCCCACAAGTGAATTGTAAAACAGATAATTTTTCTGAAGTGGCTGCCACATTTAAAATTCATTTTTAACTGGCGGTCTTCCTTCTGACCCCCACACATCATATGCCCCATCCAGACATTAACAAGAACCGGAAGTTCCCCTCTGCTTGTCTTGTCTTCACTCTCCCCCTCTTCTTTTTCCTCCCTTCTGTGTGAACATCTACCTTGTCCACTGTGTTGAGATTTTTCATCTGGATGTTTACAGCTGCCATTGATGTGATGCTAAAATGTATCATGTCAACTATTATTGATGTTCACTGTAACGTCTTGATGAATAAAATTATGAAAACAAAAAAGTTGTTTGGGACGTTTACAGGATGCATCAGCTACCAGAAACAGAGTCTTCTTTTGTTCTATGTAAACTAAACTTTTTACTCGTTTAAGTCAAATTACAAAAACAGTAAGGTCAGAAGTCCTGCCAGAGGGTGGTGGGGTGGGGAGTGTTGTAAATAACAAGTCCATCATTATTTTCATAGAGTAAAACTTCCAGATCGCGTAGTTAGTGTATGCACAACCATCATTGCTGTATCTTAGATCCTCGAGATTCTTTGCGTAAGAAGTGGCCAGGTAAAGGCACTGCTGATACAGTACAGGATTTCCAGCCTAACTGGGGTTGCATGAGCATTTGTATGTGCCTCTGCAATTGCAGGGGCTGTTCATGCATTTTTATGTATGGACAGGAAGCAGGAAAAGTGGTGTATGATGGAAATATTGAAGCTGTCTTTTCACAATGCTTAGGGTTATCAAACAAATGCTTAGAGTGTGACCTATGGTAAGACAAAAGGGTTTTACAGAATAGCATTCAGTCTGGCCCACTTTCTTTGCTAGCATATGATTAGGGTTGTCTCATGGCAAATTTTACCATGGTCATTACCGTAACTTGGCGAAATGTGCAGAATCCTTCCCTCGAAGACATTCTATGAATGAGAACACTAAAATATTTTTTAAAAAAGACATTGATGTTAGTTGGAACAAGCGAAGAGTGTCATCTCATCAATGCCCTCTCCCAACAAATCTGTCACACAATGCAAGTGTCATCTAGCAAGATTTTCAAGAATTTCCAGCCCCATCTGGAAGGAATTATATCTATGCTGTGGTAACCGACTATATTTTTCCGCTGCCAGCAATTTCTGCAAAAGATTAAAATTGCAGATATCAGCATGCAGCTTTAGCAGGTACGCTTCCAACAAAAATGAAATGTGAAGAAATGAATGTGAAAAATGTGTTTTATATGGCTTAAAGGCCTCCAGAGCTAAAAGTCAAATAAAGTCAAGTCAAAAGTTATTTAAAGGCTTGCACACACACCATCAAACATAGCAGTTTGTTATTTCTATTCACACACATCAAGACATGCACTTGCCAAGGAGACAAAAGTCTAAAACAGAACGCATTCCAAGACCAATGTCACAAATTTCCTTTTTATTAACGTATGAAAATTAGACTGAGTAAATAGTGTTTTGCCTCTTTCAATTTTTAAGAAACGTGAAAAAATGATGTACAAGTACGTTGTATCTATGAAAAATGCACACAAAAGGAGAGTGAAGAAAGTGCGAGGACAACAATGCTTGTGCAAGCATTTCTTCTTTCCTCAATTTTTGCTTCCAGAATCCAACACACCACACACAAATCCATCAAGTGCTCTTTTGCAGTTCAGGTGCAGTGTTGTTTAATGACTGAAGTAGAGTAAAAGACTACATGAAACCCCGACTTTATCCACAATGAAACAGTTTTAACTTTGGTATGCTGTGTGTAGACATACACTCACATGCTCACAAACACACACAAGTAGGACACTGGTTATGTGCACACACACATGGGCATGTAGAGTTAGCACCTAAATTTGGAACAGAAAGTGCATCAGAAACCAGTAACAGGTAACAATGGCCTAGAGAAGAGAAGGCCAAGGACAGAAACAGTAAAACTTATTTGAGAGGCAAGATTGCCCCATTCCTTTCTAACTGGAGTGTTCCTTCTCAGGTCTTTTCTGCTCCCCATCTACTTTCACAAAAAAGGCAAACACAACCCTCTCTACATATAGTGGAGTGGCAGACTGTATTTCACCCCTGGTTCTTTAAAAAAAAATCTCCCGAAAAAACTAACGCCCTTTAGCTTCCGCTGCTTCTTTAGAAATGTATTAGAATACTCGGTTGACATTTTGGGGTTTTTCTTTATCATCTATTGCAAATTTTTCAATGCAAACTTTTTCTGGCTTCTTTCTACTTTTCCTGCACATGAAAAGACGATCAAAAGTGAGCTCAAATTACACACTTCATTCCAGGCACTGGGAGGGTCTTTTCTACAGGAACAACAAGAGCTCAGAATATTCATCCATGTTTAGAAATTCTAAAGCCAGACACCAAACTTCTATGGAAGCGGACACAGACTGCTCCCTTATCACATCAGGTGTCAGGTAGCTTATATGCCACGGGATCTAACAGAAACAGAAAGCACATAGTACACACAAACACCAGGAGAAATACTGTTCGTTGTGCAAAGGTGTCTACATACAGTAAGTACACTCTTGGGCCAAGGACAAGGTTTGAATCCTACCACACCAGC
Organism: Lanistes nyassanus; assembly: GCA_004794575.1. Taxonomy (NCBI): domain Eukaryota; kingdom Metazoa; phylum Mollusca; class Gastropoda; order Architaenioglossa; family Ampullariidae; genus Lanistes; species Lanistes nyassanus. Next base: position 550,517 of record SMGT01010265.1, read on the forward strand.
CTGTGATTGTGGTTGGTGAGCAGCAAACAGAAAACAAAGGAGGTAGTAACAAGACCTGAGGTTTACTGGGCGACCACTGCACGCTTGAAACAATAGATGACTGTTGGTCCATTCTTTCCAATAACTTGTTTGGGCCAAAATGATTTCACTCTTAGTGTACTCCAGCCTCAACATGCCATTCATGCTATGTCACTCATCAATGCGCACTCAAAACCTCACAATTCAGCAAACACTTCACCCTAACCTTGTCTTCCTGCCTCAACGCTCAATTCACGTTCTAACATTTAAAATTCAACCCCACTTCTGGATCTCGTGACCTCCTCCTACCTTTGGATCGCAAAAGTTACAAAGCATCACCCTGTCATTTGATCAAATATTGCTTCATGCTTATCCAACTTGGCAACACATTATGACCTGGTCTTCCCCTCACACCTTGATGCAGTCCTGACACTGATCTTTCCCTCCTGCATCAACATTCACATGACCCCAGTCTCCCCCCCCCCCCACCCAGACATCTCAGCACATCCTTTGTACTAACCCACCACACCTCAGCTACAGGTGAGGCACAACACAATAAGACTAATCAAGCCAACACCAGAAGACAGTGTGAAAAGTAAGAAATCAACATTGGTAATCACTGAAATACGAGCAGTTCCAGCTCAGAAATTGTCTCTGGATCTTCAACAATGTCATAGACTTTCCTGTTAATATTCTGAACTAAGTATTCCCATTGTCAGCTGCTGTAGTGTGCTTGTGCAGGAAAGGAAACCCAGTGCCACCAAGTTCCACAGTATTGTGAATAATACCAATAACAATAATAAACACATTATTGCAGCACATTTTTGTTCTTAGTAACCAAGCAGCACATCTCCATTCAACAAGACAGTAAATGTGTTTCTGCCCAATCTGTCTTCTGTTGTTAAGTGTCCGCACTCCAATGTTCAGACTCTAGAAGGTTTCAGCTACACGACATCATTTTTTTTACTGCTGTACTCATGCTCAGGTGCAGGTACCTAGCATGAGAAAACTTCTTCAGAGATGAGACAGACTTTCAGCGCATAAGTTATGAGATGCACGTATAGACCTGTGGGCAGACTGACAAAAGGAAATGAGTTAAAAATCTTGACCGCCAACAAAATGCAAGGGGACTTTCCGTGATTTAAGGCACTGGAGGTGTCCCAGCTGAGGAAGCTGCTAGGAAAAAGTGATTGTAAATGATGGGGGATGGGGGTGGAGACTGGGGTTGGAAGAAAGCAGGCGCTACTACCAAGGTCATCCAATGCCCATTTCATAAACATACCCACCAATATGTCCACAACCGAAAACTGACCTGAAACTACTTCTACCTCGTATCTGCAACCCTGAACTGAACCTGTCTGCGCTATAATCTAGACGGACTGGATTCAGGTTTTCCACTCCTCCCAGAGCTTCTCCCACTGCCTATTTTCATGTGGGGAGCTTGCAGCAAGTGCAACCAGGTCAGCGTTTGAGATCACAGGTTACGGGCAGGAGTTTGGTTGTCAACACAAATGATAACATAAAATACAACATAAATAACCTGGTTTACAAATCAAGGTTCTCTGCAACAGGGTATGTTTAGTCCTATTAATAACCACCTACAAATTTACTAAGTAGGGCAATTAGTCCCTGAAGTACACACACACACACACACACGCACATACCACAAAGATTCTCTTTCCTCCTTCCTACCACACCCACTTCTCTTTCTCTCTCTCTTACACACACAAAAGGAGAGCAAGAACTAGTTGCCCTGGTCTCACACACACACCAAGAAACTCTCATGGGGCAAAATATTTGACACAAAATCGTAAGAATGTGAGCGGCATGTAAACATAAATATTTGATTAGGAAAAAGCAAGGACAACGTCAACTACAGTATGTAGCAAATCCACGGTCTGGCCAAGGTTTTACACAGCTTTGCTTCGTTCCAGGCAGAAAATGGTTTCATCCATGCAAGAGGAAGCATATTGCACTCAGGTTATTTACTTGCTAGAAAAAATGGAAATTCATAAGGTACAAAACTCTGACAAACAGGAAAACTTGGATACCAAAAATACAGTGGTGGTAATTTAGCATTCTAAGGGTGCTCCTTTTGTATGTGGGCACAGATATTCAAAAAGACATCACGTGCATTCCTGATAGAATCCTTGCACGCATGCACCTTTGTGTATGTGTGCACATGTGCATTATTCAATGTGAGCGTGCATTCTCGCTGCACGTGCATATTTTTAAGTGAAAATATACTTAGGTAAAGTAGAAAATTGTATAAAAAGATAAAGCATGAAATTGCTTCTCACATCAACACAGGTGATGAAACAAGGTGAGGTCTATACAACATATGCACACAAACAGTGGCCTGTCATGCTGCATGCTTCGTGCCCGGACTGCTTAAAACACTTAAATTAAAAGACATCGTGAAAAAAGCAAATGTATCACAGACTGCAGTGCCTTTGGTCTGGGAATCTAACAAAGATTCCCATATACAGATAAAAATACAGCATTTCCCCCCCAAAAAAAAAGAATACACTCAATCCACTTCTTAAGGTTTAACATTTTTGTATTTACGTAGAACATGGGCTTAAAGACTGAAATGCCAACATGAAGTTTAGCAAATCCAGTTCACATGCAAGGGAACCCCAAAAAGGTGTGTGAGTGGCTCTCATGATCTCGTGAAAGTTTATCTCACACCCACAATCAAAGCCAGGAATAGCAGTTATGTTGTGGTTAGGAGACGGGTAGAAATTTGATAATGGCCACTACCACAGCAGTTACATCATCTCCTACCTCAGTCCACAAAAACACACACACACAAAAACTTATAGTGGCAACAAATTAAAAGTTTGGATTAAGATGTGGTTAGAACTCCACTTCAAACAATGTCAGTTCAAAGCAACAGCCGTACATCTACTGGATGTCTGGCATCAAGTTCTGGCTTGTCAACTTCTACAGTCATAGTCAATTTGTTCACATCCTTCAGTTTTAATCAGGCTTTACCCACAACAGCATGCGTCGATCTCCACAGTTTGGATTTGAACAGACAATTTATTCCTCTTCACTCAACAAAGAAGTTTCTAAAAGCTTGCTTGATTTCAACTGTATCCTTGCTCAGTGCCAAATATCGTAAGAACAGGGGGTGAAATTGGAAGATGGTGAAGATGTGAGCTGAAGGCACATTACTCACTGAGCCTTCAAAAAAGTCAAAAGGGATGGAGGGTGGGGGGATGGGGAGGTCAAGAACACTAATAAATGACAAACTGAAAGGCACGTAGGAATTTGAGCCTTGGAAGCGGGGAGGAAGGGAGTGTGAGTGAGGGCTCTGTAGATGTGAAGCAATGAATGGCCCGAAAGCTGCTGGGATTTCAGCGTTTTGCATGATGCAATGTTGAACACCTAATATTTATTTTTAAAAAAATAAAAAGTTGCTCCCATAGCTTCTTTCAGAATTTTTTCCTGGACATCCATGAGCACATCTCTAAATGTTTTCTTCTGTTTTTGTGGCTTAAAAAATTTTGTTCTTCTACACTATCAGCCAATAAAGTTTAGTCGATAATTACCTCTCAATTTCTGAAAAATGCATGGTTTCTGACCTTCCCAAGAAAGCCAGCACTTTGCAACATCCATTGATGAAACCAGTATTAAGATCCTGTCAGTATGATTTTAGTTGTCGCCCCCCCCCCATCCCCCCATCTCACACATGCCATGATTCCTTTGTGCCAAACCATAGCTTTTATTTTTCCTCTCAGCCATACTCTAAAGGTAAAGTCCCTGTCAAAGTATTCTGAAGAGAATTTCGTGTCAGTTCTGGAGTGCCACAAAACATGCTGCCAGACTGCAGTTCTCTGAGGAGGAGCAGGCATTCACCTGGTGATGTTAGGGATAGCTATCCACACCTGGTTATTTGCCCCAGTTCATGAAACAACCAACAGGGTAAGGAAGGGGTGCGTGGGAGCCATCACAGCAAGATTCTTTCGGTATTCTGCACAATTTTTTGGAGAAAAGAGGGCAATGGTGGGGACGAGAAAAACTTACCTAAGCGTTACCGATTCTTATGCCACTGCCATAGTTATATAGCACAAGCAAACTCTTCCCATGGTATCGTTGTGTGTCGTTCCCTCGAATCTTAACAAGAATAAATGTCGAAATGTGAAGAACACGTATCCGAGTTCAATGGACCAAATACTCCCCTCCAAAATAAATAAGCCCCCCACCATCTCCAAAAAAAAAAAAAAAAAAAAAAAACCACCATGAAGTGGACAAGTGCTTATGGACACATCTTGTTTCATGAATATGAAGCATTTGTACAGCTTTCTGTGTGCTGAATAGTGGCTGCTCATACCAATTTCACAGTCAAGTCATGACTGCAGCAAATTGCAAAAACACTGTAGTATAAAATCTGGGGTGACAACATTAAACAACTCCAAATGATAGCTGCATGAACCGGTGTTGCCACCTGATTCCCAGAGACAGAATCATCCTCGAATCAAAGACATCCACTCATAAAGGCGTTCTTTTTCACCCAGGAGAATCAGGCAGATATATCCACAGTTCCAGAAACAAAGACATGATGCTGTTGTTCTGCCTTGATTTCTGAAAGAACAGGTATGTGATAATCACGCCAGCCTCTTATGCTAAGATCCTTCAGCATCAGGGGCAAAGTGTGTTTGACAAGTGCAAAACGAATAATTTCCTGCCACAATCTGTCTGCACCCCTATTAGCTGTAAGGCCTCAACAGATTCAGAAAAATCTATGAGTCAGTGGACAACGGTCTTTTGACAGACTTTTCTTTCCCCATGCTGACAAATTTTCCTATCTTCAGCCCAACCCCTAAAAAAAGTCCTTGTCACTAGAAAAAAGTAGCGTGGTTTCAAAAAGCCTAAGGAATTAAATAATACAGAGTTAATGCAACTTCATTATCTGCTACCCAGGTTTTTTTCCAAGTTCACCTTTAAAAAATACCATCAGTTGATCATGTGCACATCTTACAAAAGTAAACAATAAATAGACATGTACATATATAAATAACACGTGGATGAAAAATGAGGCCTGTGGCCAGTGGTCCGAAAAATAGAGAAATATCACAGGCTGTCGACTGAGCCTCCCAGCCTTCAGTCTCTTGTCCAAAAACACAGGATTTCCCTTTTCTGGAGGCGTTCGTTACACCCCAGCACACAATACAATGCGACATGGGTCAAGGGACTTGGTTGAGGGGGTAGGTGAGGAAGGACTTTTCCACCATGTGCTTCATCAGTGCAAGTGGTGCAAACACCAAACGCGGGGACGTGGACCAGTTAATTGTGACACCAAATCACGGTGCAGGTAGTGTGGTTGTGACAAAGCCCGACCAAAGCGATCGAGCAGCTGCGTCCGCCCACGGTCAGGACTGGCAACGGGAACGCCGCAGCTGGGCTTCTCGTCAGGTGCTGGGCCGGTCGTAGGCCGCCTCACGTAGGTGAAGTTCCTTAATTGCCTGCTGGATTCGCTTCAGATGACCCACTTTGGTGACGCCCAGGTCCTGAAAAACAAGCGAGACGACCATCACCACTGTCCAACCTTGGCACCAGCATTCGGCAAAAACATATCCAAATATCCAACTCATAATTTAGTTAGCTGGAGTAATTTCTCACCTTCAGATCTCGCCTTTCGAGGTTTAGAAGTTCTGCACCCCTGATTTCATGTGATATGAAGTTGTTGCGATATTCTCCAAGCGACAAACTTTCTAGCCATGCCCCCACTTCTTCCATGGTCCAGCTCCGAATTTCAAATGCTGCAGAAAAGCAGATACAACACTGAACTGTCCAACATCACACATTTCAAATGCTGCAGAAAAGCAGATACAACACTGAACCGTCCAACATCACATATTTCAACATAAGCAAGTGAAAGCTTTAAACTTGGACAATTACAATGATCCTGCGGATTTTTGGGTGAAGTGTTTGGTTTTTATATTTATGCCACACTTTATAGTTCTGTTGCTCCTAGTATTCTACTCCATTTTGTCAGATTTTATTCCTCAAACGGACCAAGTGGCCTGCAGAAATTAACCATCTGACATGCAAGCACACATGCAAACACATTTTTCTCACCTTTACCCTTTAAACGCGAAGCAGGCGCCTTGGTCCTTCCCACAGCCTTGTTCAGTTTATGAATGTCACTTCCATGAGACTGCAGAAAGAAAGCGACAGAATGCCACGATATAATCTGTGGGCTTAACAATAATGAATCTGCCCTCAGCTTCACTTCTTGGAAGTGCAGCTTACGAAGCAAGGATCCATGATACCTTGCTTTACCCGCAACTGCATTACATCTTCCAATCATCAACAAATTTCAGTCTATATTTAAAGGTCACAAAGTTTTCCATTCCTAAAAAACTCTTTACCAGTGACCAAAAAGCAATTTCTTTTATATCACATAACCTTCTCTGCCTCAGCAAGTTGGAAACCTCACAAGAAAGACCAACTTCAAGAAAACTTGATAAATAATCAAGCGTTCTTTCCCAGTTTCAATACATGAGCATCTCTTCCCTCAGCCTACCCCTTGCACAAAGGATGGTTAAAATGGAGACAATATGGAGGGCGAAGCTGTCATCCCCCTCCCCCCACCACTACGCACAGAGAAAGTACTGTAAGCATATTGTTCATGTTGACTGACCAGACTGCCTTCTACAGAGGCAGTACTTGTGAATGCATGTGCAGTGTACACAGATCGACTTGCAGATGGCCAGCTTACCTCCTCAAGTGAGTGAGAGATGCGTGGAAGACCAGCGATGTCAGCTGCCTTGCGTAGCTCTGGTTCTAAAGATGCCAATGCTGTAGTCAACTTCTCCTCCACGTCAGGCCAGAGATGCTATCAACAAAGGAAAGAGACAAACCCTACTGAGGCACGTCCCACCTGGACAGCAATGATCAAACATTCAAATTGTCTACAGTTGTGTTCAATGTCTCAAGTCACACCTATCATGTAATGATTGGCTAAATCTTTAAACTTTTTCTCATTGGATACATCTTGCGATGATCAACTCAATCCCAGCTCCATACAAAAGACCACAACTTCGCCTGTAGTCTCCATGTATGTTTAAAAAAATGTAGGGGGAAAAAACTAACATCGATTAAAAACATGTTTTCAATGCAGTTTGAAAGTAAACTTAAGAAAAATAAAATTCATCCTATCCAAAAAATCCATCCATTGTGAATTTGGGGCAAAAAAACCTGAACTGAAAAAACAATACTGAGGACACTGACACAGTAGCAAGGTCAGGGAAAATGCTTTGTTTCCCCTCTAATTCTTTTTTTTTTGAGGTCTAAGGGAGGTAATTCTAAAGGAAAATGATTCATGGATCTGAAAACATGGGTTACTTCCCTTTCCATCATGCCAGCTTCTGTTGAGCTTTTTTTTTAAAAAAGTGCCTGTAAGTTCCCCAGTGGGATGCTGGCATACATAGCAAGTATTTGCTACTGTACTGTTGGTGGCATGTCAGGAATGTGTTAAAGATTTGTCATGCTTACAATTTACTGGGTATGACATAGTATGGAATTTGGGTTAAAAGAAAAAATAGTTTTAGAATAAACTGAAATGCAAGTTAACGAAAGCATGTATAAGCCCACATAAACACACACACATACACGTGTACATGCACAAAAACACACAAAAAGTATGCAGGGCTCCTTGGACAGATATATGTGTATATACTTCCATGTGGATCCACCAACAAAACTCCAATATTATTTTGCATGCATACCAGCAAGCTTGCCTTTTCTGACAGAAACACCATGGTGTGTTGTTGCAGCAGCTGCATGCTCTGGACAAGGTCTGTGACTTGACTTCTCAGTGTTGGCTGTCGACAGGCAAGACAAAGACTATGCGTAATGAACTGTGTGCACGTTCATCTCTTCTTCATACAAATGAAAGAAAAGATTCCCTACTCTGCCATCTCCTATCAACAGATCAAAAATCCAAATCATGTTATCTTCAAAAGGTTCAAAAGATAAAAGACTTCTATGCATTTAAAAACCTCTGTAACCTACAGAGGACTTACAAGATTACTATCTAACAAATGTAGTGTAGTGCAGCTAATGCAAGTCCTTATTGCACAAGAAATTGGTCAGCAAGGCTCCATCCTGAGTTCCCAACCCACATACTCTTATGTCATCAAATTTCCTTAAGACTTGGCATAAACCAGTGGTTATATTTCTGTCCCCTCAAACTTGTGTTAAGTGGACTGCACTGTACTCACTGTCTTACAATTTGTTGCTTGAAAGGTAAATGTATACCAAGAGATTCTTAATCAAGATGGAAGTGCATCTATGCACCAGTGCTAACGCCCAGACAGCAGTGAAATAAACCTTCTTTGTTCTAACAGCAAGCATGTCAGCTTGTTATACACAGCAAACACCTGAACAACTTCAAGCAACACCCAGGCAATGACTGAAAGCAGATGACAAACAGAACTCTGGGCCAGCCAGAGTTGGAGGAGGCAAGATGTCAGGAAGGAAAAGAGACACTCAACAGCCTTTGTCACAGAAGAAATTCTGGCAGAAATAAAGGGTTAGCCTAAATTTATAAACAGCTGTTAACCACTAGATGTTAAGGCCGGTTTAGATGCTTCAAAGTTTTCATGGTTTCAAAGCAAAGAAAGCTTTGACTGAAGGTGCCAGCGTTTACACGTGACACAATACGGTCGCCTTGACCCGGTGGCCGAGATAATTTGACCTTTTGCCCTGATGTTTGTGAAAGTGGCTGGCAGGTTTCAAGGTTTCAAGGTTTTGAAAAATAGAAAGACATTCTATTCACCCAAAAGCTTGAGTGGGTTCAGTTCCGAGCTGGTTCAAGACTTGAAAAGTGTTTCAAGGCATTTTGAAGCACCAACTTTGAAGCGTGTAAACCGGCCCTTAGAATCTCCTGTTCTACATCATCATGCATAATTTACAAAAACGATTATTACTGTTTATGTAACAAAAAGAATTTAGAATTAAACTACAAAAATAAAAAGCCCCCCCCCCCCTCCAAAAAAGAGAAAAAAAAAATACAGAAAACTGCACAGAAGAATCACAAAAGCAACATGCTCCAGAAAAAAAAATTACTGGTACACTAGATACAACAACAACTTGTGGGGCTGTTTTCTGTGCAGGGCATTTCCACAGGGGATAAACTGAAATTAGCGATAAGGACTACTGGTCTGAGTCAAGAAGGCAAGAAGTTAAGGACAAGAGAACAACGAAGGATGCTTGAGGTACAGCTCACTCCGCATACAACACCATGAGGCTGTCAACAGCCTCGACAGCCATCACAAATGTTTGTGTACAATCATCCTAGGCCCACCACACCTGGTAGGTTTCACTATCAGATGAGTCAAGCTGTTGAAAGCAGCCATCCAGAAGACAGGTTGCCAGAAAAGAACAAAACAAAAGAAAGGATGAACACAATCAATGAGCAATCAAATCAAAGAATTTTGTTTTTTTTGGTGGGGGATGGCAGGACAAGTCTGTTCTTTTGTTCTATCATGTTGCGTATTTCGCCCCAGCGTTACCGTAAGGAAAGTAAAAACAAAAGCATCTTAATCACAAAGATATGAGAATTCGCCACTGCTGGATACAGCCACAATAAAGAACAAGTGGTCTTCCAAATTAATAATACACTTACAGATTTTTGTCTAAATAACAATGCGATCTCATTTGTCTATCAGGAACAGTTGTATTGTTTAATATATATATATAGCATTTCTTTAATATTACAGCCTGGTCACTCTTGAAAAACGCCATTCTACCTTGTTTTTCATTCTCTCATGTTAAATCACCATCTGCAGTCTTTCCACACATATGGCTGTTTCCTTTACAATATCAATATGACATGAAACCAGTCAATAAGAATATTTATTCTGTATACTCTGATTGTGTCATTTAATCCATCCGTGCAGGACATTTCATGAAGTATTCTCCCAGAAACTCTTAATTTTAAATAAATCTCAGAACAACAGCAGAACAGCAATAATGAAATAAGAAGACTAAATGATTTTCCATGATTACCAAACTGGTTTCAGTGAATTTAGGTTTCACAATATTCCTGAGATGACTTGAACCAAACGCCAGGCAGTTAAAAATTATAAATGAAAGTGGTATGAGCCACAAAAAAGATGGCTCCTCCATTACCCAACAAAAACAAAACCCCACAACCTTGGCTTACCTCTGCCAGTTTCCCTGAGGGATACAAGCGGTCTAGGCAGTCTGAAGCCCGCTTTGCTAAAGGTGCCAGCTCCTGCTCTACCGTGGTGTTGTTTTTGGAAGCTACTTTGACGCTGAAAGAAAGAAAAGCAGAAGATAACATACAGTACACCCTTTAAAAAAAAAGGTCAATGTTATTACCACACACAGTGCATAGTTAACTTAAAAAAAAAATTACAAATTTTTTGTTCGAAATTTGAGTTTCTTTAGCAATACTTACCATGACTCAGAGTGCGATATTCTCAATTAGCAATCCCTAAATGCACCCTCCCCCCAAAAAAAATCTGCCAATGCAACTCTGGCAAGGCCCCCTCTGCACATGCCCACACCATGTGCCATGCCTCCCCGGCGCGCGAGGCCACCGGCCACGCGGAACTATAGGCAGAGTGTAAATCCGAGCAGGAGAAAACACAACCGGTCAGCACAGCAACACTTGAGAAAGTCAGGGCGACCTAGTCAGTGAGCTGTGCATAAGGGTGGCGCATGGTGTGCGCATGCGCAGAGGGGGCCTTACCAGGTTGCATTGGTGGGATTGTTTTTTGAAAGGTGCAGTTAGGGATTGCTAATTGAGAATTTAGCACTTTGAGTCATGGTACAGTTTTGCGACAGGAAAAGAGCCTTACAAGCCCTTGTTTCTCTCAACATTTCTGCACAAGCAGTAACTTGCGAAAGTAGACCCACACACATAGGTCATTCAGACCATCAAGCTACTCAAACACATTCTTTAGCTTCTCTTGTTATAAAAGTTCTTTGTGTGTGAGTACCTACCACCTTATTAGCATCGCTGCTGTTTCAACAAAGTTCAGCACAACATGGGCCTCATCTTCAGACAAAGCTGAGGGCTGTGGACTCACTGGCCGCTCTATCTTTTGTTTCTCCGACCACGACTTCAGGACATTCTCAAACGTCTGCACAGCACAAATCATCGCAGATCATACAAGTTGTCTTCTTTTCTAATAATTTTCAACCATGTATCCGAGAAAAAAAACATGCTCATGCCAGAAACAAACTTTTTCAATCTTTCCTCACAAAGTTTGTTTGATTTTGTCCCGACATACAAAATTATGACTGAGTTTAGTGTGATATTTTTGAATAATTGAATAATGCTATGACCAATCAATTCTGACTTCCCATATACACGTGTGCGTATGCATACACATGCACATACACATACAGACATACAGACATGCATGCCTCTGCATGCACACACGCAAGTTTTGTGTACTAACTCTGTCTCGTGCCAACATCTGTGCACGATTCTTGTGCATGATGCGGATATAACCAGGTGGTTGCATCCAAGCCTCACCATCCACCTGCACAGGTACTGGTTCATCTCCCAAGATTGTTATCTTCACCTGTCGACACTGTACAAGGTTGGAAGTGGTTTAATTGTGTGATGATAACAGGTTTCCCAAGAACAGAAAGTATTTACAAGGAAAACCTGAAATTTAAAAATAATTTAAATTACAAAGTTATAGTTTTAAAGATCTTGTAAAATCTTTTCATTTGTGTTCCTCATAAGCCAGCAGAGGACACATCTCTTTGGAACTAGCAGAACAGCCCACGATAAAAATGAACAGCAAGATTTACTACAATCCTAATTCCAATGTGTGTATGTCTGCAAAAACATTATTAAACTTAGGACATTTTCTTATATATCCATTGTACAGAACTTGCATAAAAATCTCAATGACTGCTGCATCTTGCACAGAAGTCTTGTCATCCAGGTTAATGGGTTCAACAGAAGAAAAAGTGACAAGACGACTGACGTTCTAAACTTAGTCAATAAACTACAGACACAGTTTATCTTTACCTCGGTGCAGTCTCAATGAGAGTTACACGGAGGGGAGACACAATGGAGGGCCAAGAGGTGGGGAGAGAGGAGAGAAAAAAAAGAAGAGTGGACAGACGAAAGATATAGATGCATGAACTAAATTAGCATTCCAGAACGTCTGATCACACGTGACGAGGCCTCTACCTGCGCAATGCGATGATGCTGGAGATCAATGAGCCGTGACACTGCGATCTGCATGCCTCCAAACACTGCCACTACCTCCAAGATGCGGTCATCAAAACTTGGAGGCACAAAATTCTGTGCAGACACCAAATAGCGAACACATCAGGTCTAGCACAGCAGGCAAGATGGCAAAATGGTCTCCACTTTTGTTTTGTATTTTCTCTTCAACTTCCCAGCAACCATTCAGAATGGTTTTAACCCCCTGACAAACTAAATCCATATCCTGCTGCAATGCAGACACATTCCCAAGGCTGTGTATAATAACGAAACTGCATTCAAGTTATAAGTGTGGCAAATAAGCATTCAAGTTAGTGTGGCTAATAAATTAAAATTATATAGAGATATGAGACTGACCTCGTCCTGTTTGGAGCCTCCCCAGAAGTTAGCACCACCACAATAGCTGCACAAATTTACATACACACTGGTAAGGCCAACTTGTCGTGCAAAGTACATAGTGATGACTCTATGAGCTTTAAGATCTTTATGTCACAATTGATATATTTGTTCATTGAAATGCCAGTTAAAAAAAGTATAACTGAACTAAATATCAAATGGGAAAAAGTCAAGATACAATAAACTAAGAATGACAAATGATTTTTTTGTTTGCTTGGTTTTTTTTTTTTTTGTTTCTCTTGCTTTTGTTTTGAAGTGAGAGACTAAGAATCTGCTGTGATCTCTCTCTCCCAACATTCGAAGGAAAGCACTGCGTAAATAATGATCTGAAATATACACATCATACTCTGACAAACCCAGGTATATTCATGATGACAATACATCATACTCTGACAAACTCGGGAATGTTCATGATGACAATACATCATACTCTGACAAACCTGGGAATGTTCATGATGACAATGCCTTGCAGGCTGGGTAGAGGAATGCGCTGCCCATCACATTCGAGCAAGACACGCTGATCCAGATTTTTAAATGTCTGGTTGAGCATTTCTTTGCCCCCTAGTACTCCGTACCACATCAAGTTTTTCGTCCGACTTCTGTGTGAACAGGTAATATCCACCAATCTTACAGTCAATGCACATGTGTGAAACCTTTCGCTGATAGTAATACAAGACGAATAATATCTTTCTACATGCATGTGGGTGCACAGGCAAGCATGTGTGTGATAGAAAGTGACATGGAGTCAGAAAATAGAAGATATTGAATGACATGGAAGGAGGGATAAGGGACAGAAATGAATTCCTCAACACAAGCCAGACACAGATCTGAGCCTAAAACCCTTTTCATTAGTAGCAAGTACATTACACAAAGTGATAGGAAACCACTACAAATACACTGGCATGAAATTACAAGCAGATTGGCATAACATCCTGTGTCAAGATGACCCATCTTGTGACATGACACAACAATGTGACAAGTCACCACAAACACAATGACATTGCAACAAAAAGCATGACATGACAACAAAAATGAATCTGTGAAATCACAAGTAAAATAAAATGACATCACACCACAAAAATGATATCACAAATAGAATGACATAACAAAAAGAATGACAGGACAACAAAAAAAGCATCCATAACAAGCAAAATACAATCAAATCAAACCACAAACAGAATGACAAGATGTCACAAACAGGCCGAGATCTCCTGACAAAAATTGACTCACCTGCATTTCTCTGGATGCTCTTCACGCTTGTTTTGAAACTCGAGAGTGACTTTGGCATCCAGACCTATTCCAAAGTAGTTGTTCATCACGCACTTTTCCTGGTAAAGCTCACTGCACAGATAAATACACAGATTTTTTGATTCGCTGTGTGTTTAGCTGATAAGTAAGGCCATTGTGCGGCACGCAAATGGACCTGTCAAATCTGCCACACGCAGAGAAGTATAAGAGCAGAGTTAAGATCTAAACTCATGACCCACAGTCTTTGTGAGTGTTGTGTCATTTGACTGACAAACAGTAATGAGGTCCATGTATATATATACACACACATACACACATATATATATAGGCATGAACACAAGTTTTTCTTCCCCGCCCCAACAATCCAACAAATGTATTTCTATTCAACATGGTTTCTCATAAAAGGTTAAATATGGAACCAATCCACAGGAATTGATCTCAGACAAAAAGCAACAAAATAAATAAAAGTGGGACCCACAGTGGAATGTCTTGCTCCAGGAGAGGGGAAGCGGCAGCACACAGTGCATCAGCGTTGGCCAGCAACACCTTGCTAATGAAGCTGCCACCTGCCAGTGTCTTCGCAATACTGCTGCTGATGCCTGCAAGCAGGTGCATCAGGGTAGATCAGGTAAGAGGTGGTTTTGTTTTTACTTCAAATGTAGATCAGGTAAGAGGTGGTTTTATTTTTATGTCAAGGGTAGATCAGGTAAGAGGTGGTTTTGTTTTTACTTCAAGGGTAGATCAGGTAAGAGGTGATTTTATTTTTACTTCAAGGGTAGATCAGGTAAGAGGTGGTTTTATTTTTACTTCAAGGGTAGATCAGGTAAGAGGTGGTTTTATTTTTACATCAAAGGTAGATCAGGTAAGAGGTGG
>SMGT01010265.1:565464-575605 GCA_004794575.1 Lanistes nyassanus
TTTTATTTTTACATCAAGTGTAGATCAGGTAAGAGGTGGTTTTATTTTTACGTCAAGGGTAGATCAGGTAAGAGGTGGTTTTGTTTTTACTTCAAATGTAGATCAGGTAAGAGGTGGTTTGATTTTTACTTCAAGGGTAGATCAGGTAAGAGGTGGTTTGATTTTTACTTCAAATGTAGATCAGGTAAGAGGTGGTTTGATTTTTACGTCAAGGGTAGATCAGTTAAGAGGTGGTTTGATTTTTACTTCAAATGTAATAATTGCTGCTCGGCAACTTATTTAAGTTTTGCCAGCAAAAGAAAAAGCAAAACTGTTGCGATGCCAGAAAAGCTTTTTTTTATTCTGAAAAACTGGCACCGCAGTTGTCGGCTTGAGAACAGTTTCTGATGTTTGGTTGTGTTTGTGGGAGGACATACCTAGCATGCAGTGCAAACCCCAAAGCTCCCAGTCATTCAAAATTTGATTTAAAAAAAAAATCTTTCAGAATTTTCTTTTTCCTCTTGTAAGGATTTGGCACCTCCATGAAAGTTATTACTTCTTTCTGCACAAATATTTTGTTAAGTCGAAGATTTGGCACAGATTTGGGCAAATGACTAAAGAATCCAGCCTGTGTGGCCTCACACATCATGTACTTGCAGTCACCCACCTGGCAGTGCAGGTAGATCAGCAAAAGGCAACTTTAGCTTAGGAACAGGGGAGGTAGCCATAGCGGAAGAGTCAGTTGCCTTGGCATGAAGTTTGGAGTCAACACTGGCCGACCTGTTGAAGGTGCTCATGCTGCTTATACGACGAGACGCAGGACCCACTGGTGATCTGGACCCTGCTGCAGACAGCAGTTGATGAGAAGATTAGACCATTAGTCAGGAAATAACATTCGGAATTATTATCCACCAATAAACCCTCTCTCTCTCTCACGCACACACCCCCACACAAGTACCTGGTGGTTGCAGCAGCTGCAAGGGTTTTTCAGCAGCCGCATCAGAGTCAACCACTAGGGCGGTGAAACTTGGCGCCGACCGAGATGTCTCTCTGAGTGTTGCCTCCTCCAAGTGTCGGTTGTCCCTCAGCATCTCCAACTCCAGTGTCTGTGCATTCTGCTCATCCACGGCTGTAACAACACATAACCAGATTGTCGAGTTAGTACAATCAGAATGGCTGTGAGCAGATGGTACATTTAGTGTGATTAGAATAGCTGTGGACATACAGGTGGTGAGGATCAACTTTGCTTTGAACTAGCTATCCAGCGACAAATGTGATAGTAACTTCAATGGGAACAAATTCAATCAGTGGGCTGAATGTGGCTCTCAGTAGGTATACTGAACATTAATCCATGGGCCCTGACAGTGACTGTGAGATGGAGGGGAGGGGGTTACTAAAAAAGGTAAGATTATGAATGGCATGATTAGCTCCCTTCCTCCATTATCAGACTGGCGCGTTTTGTTGGATATCCGAGAGAAAAGTTGTAGGATATAATATCCTTCGGAAGCTGTGGATTTTCATCACCAGAAGTCCATCACTGTAATTAGATATCATCCTGACTAGGAATCCTTCTAGTTCCTTAACATGAAGAAATTTGCTTCTGTGGCATCATATCAGATGGGGTGTTGCAGTTTTTTTCCCCAAAATTTTAAACCAAAAGTGGTTCGTTGACAAGAGATGCAACTGGCGTTTTCTTACGGCGGAATCATTTTTCTTTCGAGTTTCTTCCCTTTGACCACACAATACACAACTGTGATCTTATTTGCAAGACACTCATGCCGCCATTTTCCTCCATTCACTTGGATACCTTTTTTCGATGCAGCATTTTACACAGAATTCACACTAGATGGATTTCAGGTAGGAATCATGTTATAGTTTTACAATTTTTCTTTCAACCTGCATTGGAATTATGTTTTTATCGGTGATAGATTTTTATCTCAATTTTTTTATAAGATACAGAAGACCACAGGGAAAGTCACGGCGGAAAATCCTACGGCTTTGAGTTAACCAAATGCAGAGGTCAACCTGTTAAAGGACACAACTCAGTAGTTTACACAATAGCAATTTGTTTACCATCCAGATTGCAGCCTCTATCATAACATGTTCGTAATGTACATTAGATATTTGTCAACCCCTCACCTTTTTCTGTGTGCTCGATGATTTGCCGGACGGCTTTCTTGAGGCTGTTGGCGCGTGACATGAGAGCATCTTTAGCCTTGAACACCTGGGGGTGACAAGGTTTTGAGGCGGAGTTCAGCAGGTCTGCTTTCTTTGAACACACACATACACCACTTGTATGTATACGGCCATGTTCTGGCATAAACCAGTCATGTTGAAAGTTAGAACTCAGTCTTTAACAGTCTAATTTGTCTCTGCCCCTGACATCAGAAATAATCCTGCAATCAAAAACTCTCCCAAAAAAACACCTCTGCTTGGTCAATAAACATAAAACAAAAAACATAAGCAATCTGCTTTAACACAGTGCAAGCAAACCATTACAAATGCTCAAGATCCATTTTAACACTTTTCATCATCTTTTTCTAATGCCTGGTCTTAAATCCTCAAAACAGCATAAACCTCACAATGGATTTCCATTCACTGGCTTTTAATTGCAGTAAAATCGCAATCTCACTCACTGGAACTTAAAAATATCCCCCCCCCCTACCCTACAAAAAAGGGGGGTGGGGGAAATAGGAGAAGAAAAATGCAGATATTCTAGACCAACATCATAGTCAGAGTTTTAAAAGCCCCGTGTTAAACTGTACAAACTGGAGGGGAATCATTATAAGCTTTTTCTATCCGTGGACAACTCACTTGTTTGGGTTTAGCTGGTGCTGTAAACATGCCAGGAACAACGTCTCTGTCCACTGACCCCATCACTGGCTGGACATCTTCCGCTACAACATCAGCTTCCACCATTTCCTGGAGACAAGTGACAAGACAATTAGCAGTTGGTTCCCACACAAGGTCCATTTGGCTAGAGCCCATGCTTGTATCTCATCACAGATGTCGGCAGGAAGATCCCAGCTTTATGCGCATAGCCATACATCTTAACTCAAAAAATTGTCAGCCTCATTGAATTACGCTTGTCTTGTACAACCGAGTATCAGGTTTTATGTTTGAAAAATTCTCATGAAATAAATGAACCTGCTACAAACAAAAATAAAAGCGATTTTTACATATAAAAATATGCTGAATAAAATTGTTACCTTTATCTTTGCTGTAGAGTCAACATTCATTAACATTCATCAGTAAAGAGGGAAATGAAATCCGATATCCACAGAACGCTGAGTATATAGTGTTGAGTAACACCATTATGAAATCTAAGGGTTCCCTCCAAAAACCCAAATTTTTTTCTAGCCATCTTTAATTCATGGTCAAAGGGAAACAATACCATGATCAGAAATGCCTGAGCTACACATTAAACTAAGTTTCATCCCTTTAAGTGGTCTGTCAGAAGAACTGGGAATTCCTGATAGTCGTCGATTAAATTGTTATACAGGCTGGAATTTAGTGTGTGTGTGTGTGGGGAGGAGGGGGGGGGGTTAGGATGAAAGGTTACCTCTGTTTTCGCAGACGCTTGAGATTCCTCACTGAGTGTTTTTAGGAGACTCTCTAATTTCTGGTTCAAAACAGCACACTGAAGATACAAACAGACAGATGAATGAGCCCTAGAACACCACATTGTATCAATGCAGAATCCATTAGTCTTGCAGATTCACTTAACAATGTAAGGGAACTAATCCTGATATCACTGGAAAGCTCTACCATCGGTTGTATCCCCTGCACAGTTTAAGTTTTTACAATTTAGATTTGGCTTGCTGAAAGTTTTTGCCGAGTACGTGTTTACCAGGAAAGTTATGTACTCACAAGAAATGCCTGTCAGATGGAAGAGATTTTAAATCAAAGTGTTTGGGAGAAAAAGATAATTTAAATATAATTTAGGCCGAAAGTTCTGAGAAAATACTAAATCTTGGAGTTTATTCAAGGGCAGAAAGTGATGATTATATACAGTTCTGAGACATTGAAAGTGGGCAATCAGTGACAAGCAGAATTTATTACACCTTTTTTTAATGTCCTACATACAGCAGCAATATTCAACACCAAATGGTAAGTAATATTTAAACTTTCCCCCAAAAAATTCTTTAAGAACTTCAAGTCCAAGAATTGATCCTTCCAAAAAAATAAAGTATATTAGTGCAAAGTTTCTTGGTTTATTGGCAATAATTTCTGAAACATGCCAAGATCCATATGCCATCCACATCATGCACAGATCTATGCGATGTAAGAACAGAGTTACAGTGAGACTTTAAAAACCCCGATAAGATAGAGATCAAGATTCTTACTCTCAGTACATGACTGCTGGCTGTGAGCACAACATCAGAACAGAAAAAAACCCCAAAAAACAAAACAAAACCCAAAGCCAAACACAAAACCCACCACCACCACCACAAACCAAAACCGAATCCAGTTTGTGCATAATGAAGCTTGTGTTTGTTTCTCAAACAATTCCTGATTTCAGAACAAAATTTTAAAAGAACATGGTAATATTTAGCTAGAGAACATTTAGAAAGCACTTCAATATCTCAAAAACAAAAGATGTGATTGTGTTACATTTTATTTGGCCAGAGGAAAGTCTGCTTAGTGACTGCTTAAAAAAATAACGAACATGGTATCTTAGAACCTGCCGTATCACCAAACCTGACAACTAACCTTCTCGGCTATGTTCTTGGATTCCTTCTCTGGGTCGTTCTCATGCGCTTTAGCCACCTTCTCCACAAATGTCTTCACTGTCTCACATAAAACCCTGCAGAACAGCATACACAAAACACATCCCTGCAAATGTATGGGCTCTTCTGTAAATAGAAAAGCAGCTTATCAGACACTCAGTGGTGTTCTCCTTAACGCCAAAACAAGGGGAAGATTTTGTCAGCTTTACCAACACCAATCTGTTACGTCAAGGTTAGATCTATCCCAGGACAAGAATGCTCCAAACGAGTTAAAAGTTCTTTTGGGCCATAAATTATGTGATGTCGTTGTTAACTGAATCTCTGAATATCTACCTCCACCTTAGATGTTTTCAACGTTTCTATAACATAAAAATTGTTTTTGGTCCAAAATTGCTATGATAATTTAGTTCTCAACTCTAGCACAAAGAATGGGCCAGCCTAGAGTTTTATGTGTGGGATCGGATATCCAAAATGATATTTTGAAAAGTATGCACTTGAAAAAGTGGAAGAGTAGTGATGCAGTGGCAAAGCACTTGTCAGAAATGAAGTGAGAGCCTAGGTGATGATTCTGATCTCTCTTACATGCATCCATATCTTTTCCCTCCAAACACATTTACAGGGAAAGCTGCCCACCAGAATAAACCTTTAAGTTCCTGATGAGAATATTATACACAATGAAAAGATCATTTCAAAATGTCGCTGGAGAGGCTACACAATTTTTGACATGACTGAAAAGATCAGGCTAGCAGTGTGGTGAGTGCTGTTTCATGTTAGTGAATGAACTGGGCTCACTTTGCAGATGAGATGATTACTTGGTGATCTTCACAGTGCAGGATTTTGGACAAGTGGTCTGCTACTGAATCTTCGTACTGAGAGATGGGGTCCATCTGGAACAGATCCGGTTTAACATGAGCAAAGATGCTGTTTGTTTCTTTAACTGCATGGTTCTTTTATGGTCCAGCCAACCACAACAGCCATAAAATGGATGAAACGGTTATGGACATGGCTGGGTAGGCAGAAGAAGAATAAACTTTTTTTATTTGAAACTATTGGTAAAGTGTAGTGTGGTGAAAATGTTGGATGGATCAGGTGACTCGAGCAAGAATGGCTATACATGAGTGGACAGCAAGGATGGACAACACTGTTACCAAAATATACACTGGCAATCTCTGTTCATGCAGCACTTGATGCTGTGATTATCAATTGCAAGACTGATTGTGGCAAATATATTTTGGTGTCAACAAGTTGTATGTTTTGGACAACTTGCACAACCAGGTAACTACATATTTTCACATTTTCGATAAAGTGGATAGTTTTGTCGAGAAACCGCAGGTCAGCTTCAGGCAAGTAAAAGATACAGTAACTTTGCCTGTTGGAGGGGGGATGGAGATTGAAAGTAGTATAAATAATTAGTTAACGTCAAGCACAAAATAATATTCAGCAAAACTGAAAGATACTGTCTGCTTACAGGACATGGTAAACTTGCAAATGTAAAGATTAAAAATCCTACACCAAACACAAAATTAAAAAAACCAGAGACAAAAATGAAGGAGAGAATCTGTTGATTTTGGATATGGTGCTGGGAGAACACCAAAGAAGTTCTTTTGACAAAATGTACAGTTTTATGAAAAGGAATGTACAGAAGTTTGAATGGGCCAGCTCCCAGAGTGCAACATCATAATCTGAAAAGTGTTGCAATAACAGGGAGTGGGGAACCTGATTGTGTGAAACCAGGAAACCTTGGTGGTTGGTAAAACACCCTGTGGCTCTATAGATGACAAGAAACCTGAGTGAAACACGGAAAGTCAGTGGTTGCTCAGCCTATAGCTCAATACATGATACGAAACCCGAATCTGTGTAACGAGGAAACTTGGTGGGTGGTCAAAAAGCCTGTGATTCTATAGATATTTTTCATGGTTCCTAGGAACATTTTTCTTGACTGACAGCTTTGTTCTGCCGGCAGTAACTTGCCTGTTGAGACAGTTTCCTAGGAGGAGGCATGTTACCCTCGTATGTCCATATACTCCACCTGTTTAAATTAGAAACAAACATGCATGCACACAAGCAAGCACGCACACACACACACACATCGAGACTGCAGAAAAACACTGGAGAAGACTAATCACAAAAAACTTAATATGTTCATCATGATCAATACTTAATAAGACTTCAAAGGGTCTTTAAAAACACCTCACAAAATATAACCAGGGTTTGCCAAAGCAGTTTCTGGACAGCAAACAGAATATTCAAAAAGAAAAGCCGCTCACATCCATAAACAAATACCTTACCTCAACAAACAAATGAACACTAAAGAGATGGCAAATAACAGTGGGGTACTCTCTCATCTGTCTAGCATTTTCTCTCACTTTTTCACTCTTACCTCTCCAGCATTTTCTCTTCCACCAGTCCAGCATTTTTTCTCACCTCTCCAGCATTTTCTCTCTCACTTCTCCAGTCTCTCTAACCTGTCCAGCATTTTCTCTCTTACTTCTCCAGTCTCTCTAACCTGTCCAGCATTTCTCTCTCACCTGTCCAGCATTTTGATCTGTGCATGCTCCAGCTTCTCCAGGACAGCTGGAAGTTGAGTATCATCATCAAAGGCTGCACCCCAGCCAAGAACCCTCGCCAAGTCGTTGCCTGTGCCAAATGGCAACACTCCTACCTGACACTGAACACAGAAAACACCAGCAAGCCATCAAAACAGGGTTTTCCCCCAACCTGCCCAAACTCATCTAATAAATAAATGGGACATTTTTTTAACCATTATAAATTCCATTGCTTTTCTTGCTGTAATAAGCAGAGCTTCAATTCAGAGGGTTGACAACATGCACATCTGGACTTGGGCAAAGAAAAATCAAGCGCAAACTGAAAGGAATATAAATGCTGTCCATAATCTTTCCACTTGTAACTCATGCAGCGACGGGAAGTTCCACGATGTTCATGAACCTGATGGTCTAGCAACTTTTAAAATTCACTAAACCATTGAAATGCCGACTGGGCTGTGTTGGTTTTTGTCTTTTGAAGGGGCAAGGGGTGGGAAGGATTTTGGTGGGAACCTCTCAATATTTACCTTGAGAAATGATGAAAAATGTTGTATTTCAGAAAGTGCTTCCTTTAGTGATTCATATGTTGTTAACCATGGACTGTTCTAATCATCAGGCAGAAAAATCCTAACACAAATGCCTACATGAGTCAAAAGACCCACCCACCCCAACATGCCTACGTACATGCATGCATGGACACACACACACACACACAATACGAACCTGTCGATGCAAATCCAACTTATCAATTTCTGTCAGCACCCAGCCTATACTGCCATCACCTCCACAAATTAATATTCGGAATGAGTCGAATCTTTGGAAAAGCTTAAGCCTGAGAAAAACAAGAAAGGGAATAGAGAGGAGGAAAGCATTAACATCCTATCACATGAGCACTAACCTGGAAGTAAATATACAAGCATGTATATACATCTTTCCTATTTCACTACCTAACGCATTGTTTTGTCACAAAAAATGTACAGCCTTCCTCTTACAGAAAAAGTCTGTGAAGTTCGACTTCTGACTTTAGTAAATATTTATATTTAAAACACTGAAACCAGTTCGTAGTTCAGACCAAATTTAACATGCACGAACATAACGAATGAAACAAAATTGTATCTGTCATTAGGTAGTCCGTACCCTGGATAAGGACCTCCATTCATGAGATCAAATACTTGCGCTGGGTTCATCAGCTGTTTGAAGCGTCTTAAAAACTTGACACCCTGCAAGAGGAGAGAAAAAATCTGTGAGGTGTGAAACACAAGAAAACTTTATCTAGTTAAAAATGCAAACTGAAAATGTGTTTTGTTGCAGCATCAGGTCAGTTATCACCCTTTACTCAGCATTCTGCTGTTTTGTGCCTCGTACATTTAACAGCCCTACACTTAGCAAATCTGTACTTCATCACACACCCTCTGTGATGCTGTACACAGCCCTTCAGTAAGTAGTACTGTATACATCTATACAACAGAAACATGTCTGTCACAAACTTTGACATGTGAGACAGGAACAAGTCTCCCTCTTCTTTGGCTGATAAAGATTGTGGTAACCCAATCCCACCTGGGGTACACATGATTCTGAAATCTGTGTACAGTCCCCACGCCCACAGTTTGGCCAGGTACCCATCTGGCTTGTCAGTAAGTTGATATGACAGTTGCTGCACTCCACCTGACAGTTGTCGTATGTAGTGCAGATACACACTAAACACTCACCATATTCAGGGCAGTTATCCACCTGTCATGACAGGTAGGGCTGTTATTCATGTCACAGTCATGACAGGACTGTTATTCATGTCAAAGTCATGACAGGCATGACTGTTATTTATGTCAGTGTCATGACATGTAGGGCTGCTATTCGTGTGACAGGTAGAGTTGTTGCTAACCTGACTCACAACATTTAAGGCAGTTACCCACCTGATTGTCTCCACTCTTGGTGTTGACGTAGACTAGTAAAGGTGAGGTACCTGGAGGTCGCATGCCCTCCCAGTAGCCATCAGAGTCGATGCTGCTGATGGCAGTAGGGGGGAGGATGGACAGACGGCACTGACCCAGAGGGCATTTGCGAGGGTACTGGTCCCGACACGCAGTGTGGATCTGAAGACAGCAAGAACGTATCGCTATAATCATGCTGGTCATAACAAGTCTGCTTGTCCAAATTCCCTCTGACTTCTCACTAAAGTTTCCCACTGCAATCGTGCCAGTTGGAACAGATTTGCTCATCAAAATTCCCTCTCTGATTTCTAGCTTAATTGTTTCACTCCACTTGCGCTGGTCATACAAAGTTTGCTTGTCAACATTTCCTCTCTGGTTTCCATACAGTCTCCCTTAAAGTGTTTTGTGTACATCCCCTTCCCCCACCCTCTCTCTCTCCTCCCTCTGGCTGTCGGTCTCTTAGTCACGCACATTCGCTACTAACAGTTGCATTCATTTGTTTCCTCACACTCCCTCCCTCAGTCACTCGCTCACTTGTCCACTCAGTTCTGCTGCCTGAATGTTGCAATAGAAAAAAAAACATTTCCTTTGGAAATTATCGATAAAGACTAATGACTGAGTGAAAAATCTAGAGCAAAAGGAACCAGAAATTAAAATGATGCAGCATCACTGACCAGGGCTCGGCACCACAAGCATCGGTAGTCTTGCAGCCGTAGCACACTACCACAGGTTTTATCACAGACAACGCACTTGGCACTGACGGGAAGGTTGCCTTCCATCCACTGATGAGGCATGGAAATCTGTTCACACACAGACATGACACCATGGTTGACGAACTGAGGCACCAAGTAAACTTACAGGCTCTTTTATCTGCTGTGCCGTCTCCATTAAAATGAGAGACCAGAGGGCACTGGTGTTTGAGGGTGCTGCAGGCTGACTGAGGAACTGTGTATTGGGGGGG
>SMGT01010265.1:575621-587034 GCA_004794575.1 Lanistes nyassanus
GGGGGGAGAAATCCAAGATGGTCTGCTACATACAGAGCAAGTATGTGTGCCGGACACAAGATCCGAAAACACAACCCTCTGTCTTAGTAGCAAGCACATGTAGCTGCCACACAAAGCCTGCTTAGTATGAAAGGGATTTCAGACTTTAAAAAATGCAATGCCCCTTACTCCATCTTCATCTTCGATGATGTCCTTGCCGATGGAAGCAAGAGCAGTCCACTTGCAGTTGGTTGGTGCCCGCACCGCACACCGCTTGTGGGCCTTGAACTTGCAGACTGAAAAACACAAAATGAGGCATTTCATAACTAATGGAGAAAATAAGTAGATCTGACATTGAAAAAAAGAAACAAGCATACAAAGGGCAGAAAAGATTTCATAATAAGCAGCTGAAGGATGGCAGAGGATTTCTTTTTCACCATTGCTGGTAATTCCACAAAAGACAACATAACATGGAAACAAGAGATCCTGTAGCCCTTCTATCAGAATAGTACCACAAATCAACAGAACACGCCGATGCTTCTTATTACACACCAGAGATTTTTACTGTTTATACATGTAAACGTGAAGAACATGTATAAGTAAAGAACATGTAAACGTGAAGAACATGTATAAGTGAAGAACATGTATAAGTGAAGAACATGTATAAGTAAAGAACATGTATAAGTGAAGAACATGTAAACGTGAAGAACATGTATAAGTGAAGAACATGTATAAGTAAAGAACATGTATAAGTGAAGAACATGTATAAGTGAAGAACATGTATAAGTGAAGACAGAAAAACAGCCATGGGTTCAGTTTGATTTCTCCTCATGATTTACCTCGCCTGCTCTTTAGGTCTTAAGATGGTATGCAAGCCATCCACTTCCAGCACCCAGAGGCAAGATACAGGAAGATGCTAGAGCCTAGCTTGATGGAAGTTGACATACTAGCGAATCAGTTAGGATCAGGCATTTCGACCATTTCTGGTTGTTCAAATGATTTAGCCATAGCCCCATGCTGGACTGGATCCTGTGACATCAAACCTATTCCCAAAGGCTGGAGTTAGGCAAGAAGCACAGCTTACAATACATGGTCTTTCAAAACTCACTCCCCCTCCTCTTCCCAAATGTTGGAGACTGCTGGAGCATGAACTTTCACCTTAACATCTTCCCTCCCGCCTTTCACCACCCATCAATGCCACCCGACCCACGCGCTCCTCCCTGCCCCCTCCCCTCCTTGGACCTAATGCGGATCGTGTGTGTGTGTGCGTCGCAGGACGGAACAAGGAGGAGAGAAGCCTAGTGCAGCCGCGCACTCTAGCTGTTCTGAAATGTCAAAGGGGAAACGCTCTCAACAGACTCAACTGCGGGACCGCAGATTTCTCCTCTAACGATCGCTTTTCACCATGCCGTCTCCGTCCGCCTAGACAGTTTTCGGCGTCCTGGCTTCCCACCCACGCCCTCAATCCGCCACCAGTTTGTGAACCAGGCGATCGCCAAACCTGAGGGAGATTAGATGCAGCAGTAAACTCCCACTGACGATACTGCAGTACAGTCACATGTACTTCAAACGACCTGTCCTTTGGTGTCACTAAAGCATTTTCGCGCGCGCGCTATCTCTCTGTTCGACCAAACCAGCCCTCCTTTCTGTGGTAGTATGATGGTGGTGGTGGTGACGACGAAGCGACAGTGGTGGTTGTGGGCGTGTCAGCAAGCGAGGAAGAGAGAAGAGAAGAAATCCATACATCGCCTTTCGTTCTAAGGCCGTTTTCTGAAAACGCCGGATAGAATGCTCTGCAGCTGGTTTCTTCACGAGCGAAAATAAATAACTAAATAAACAGGCGAGTGTGAAGTGGAGGGGACGGGGTGGCGTCTGGTGAAACACAAGATCGACGAGAAGTACCGGCCTTGGTCTGAAACTTTGCCACCTGTCTGAGACGGCCATATAACGCACACAAACTGCGGAGTGCACTGCCACGCAACACCAGCCGCGGACTGTAAAGACCCCGAAAATATCTTACAATTCGTCTGAAATGCTAGACGAACTCTGCAGGACAAGGTTGGCGGCAGTTACTGCCGAACGTGACACCGCACCTTGGGGGTAGACCGTCTGTGGTTACGGACCGCAGCCAAGCCCAAGTAGCTTCTCAGTCTTGCGTTCCTCCCAATTCTCTTGTAAGACGATTTCTCGTAAATTGAAGACGGAATTGCGATTACTCTCGCCACGGGAAATTGTCCGAACTTTCGGAAAATGAAGTTAAGCACACCATCGCATGTTTGCTTATCCATTCAGGTAATAAGTGGTTTCTCCACTGCTGTCATTAATTCTGCTGCTTACGATCTCCAAGCGCAGGGCACCGGAAGGACGGAGAGAGGTGACGCGGGGGACTTTGGGGCTTTCTCGTCGCCCTACCCCCCCCCCTAAAAAAAGTCTGTGTGTGTGGGGGGGGGGGGGTGAAGCAGCCGATGCTCCAGCGTTGGGAAACAAACAACAACAAAACCCTCCTTGCCAAAGACTGACCCGGATGCGAGACAAGCGTAGTCACAAGAGTGAGTACTTCTCACGCTCAGACGAAACCTTTGACATTTTCCCCCTAAATGGACGGGACACGCAGCAGTGCTGCCGCCGCCTGGATCTTCCTTATACTGCAGCGTGGGCGTACAACGGTCCCGGGGGTACGGTGGGTGGGTGGGTTAAGGTGTGGTTAAGCCGGCACGCGCGTCCTCAGGATCGACTCGCTCGTCTGCTGGTGATGCCAGTTTCACAAGCGCCGGGGACAGTTATGTCAACTGCATTGGAAGCGCTAGAGATGCCAGCCCCCAGCAGACCAGGGAAAGTGCTAGCCTCTTCTCCCTATCATCCTGTGCGACGTCTCCTTTAGGGCAACCGACCGAGCTGCCTGCAGCGCTCATGAAGCCGGTCCCGGAAAATACCGACGACTTTGGTGCACCGAAATCCAAGGCGCGCTGCCTAGAGAGTCGCCAGTAAAGCTAGACTGTGGCATCGAAGACACCATACACACGCATACATCGTCTTACACGTCGTCTCTGGCGTCGTTACGCAACATCACTAGCGACTCTCCCATTGAGGCGACCCCCGTCAGGTCAAGCAGTCCCTCCCCCTCTCACCCCATCTTTCTACCCAACCCAAACACCTGAGGTAAGCTCCACAGATACCGAGAACGGAAACGACCCTAGCTCTGACGTCAGAGTTCTTGCGAGTGTATGTGTGTGCGTGTGGTAAAACTGGCTTCTCTGGGGTTCCTGTCCACCAGAGAAGGTTCGCCACATACACTTCCATGCCTTATTCCTGTCACACAAACATACTCTGCAAACTCGTGTCCTGCATTTATATATCCAAGTTATCCATGGCAACCAGAAAGCCTCCGCTGCAGGACTGGAGTTTTCGGTTTGGCACGCGACGGGGCGGACCTGGGGAAAGGTCACAGTTCGCTGTCTTCTCTCGGAAGAACCAAAGCCAGATGAGATCTGGATAAAAGGGGCCATCATTCTCTCTCTCTCTCTCTTTTTTTTTTTCGTTCAGAGCGCGCTTCCTGCACGCGAGTTCGTGTTTGCTTTTCATTTCGCGCTATCCTTTGATATCGTGTTTTTAGCATCAATTCTTATCTTCTCTACGAAACAGATGACAACGGTGACGTATGCAGGTGTTGAATATTGTTTTTAAATTACCTCCATCGCTATCTCTTGCACATCTCGTGCACTATTCCTTGCCGTAATTATCGGCCCGGATTCGCTGCGCTTCGACCCGTGGGAGGCGGCGATGAGGCGAGGCACTGGTTGGCTGTGGTCAGGTGCAGATAGCGTGATGGCACTGCCCCTGTTCTCCCAACTCGCCACCCTACCCCACCCTATATCTGCATTACAGATTGTCAGGCAACAGCCGATACGGACCTCGCGTTTCTCACCTTTAGCTTTCTGACGCACTCCAGCGCTATGGTGCTACCTGGGGATCGTAAGCCAGCCAGCAACTTCACAGGCCCTCGCGACGGGACGAGTCAGATCTGGGTCTTTATACTGTTTCAGTCATTTACCGAGCCGGACCTTCGCGTAACCAGAGAGACCCCATGTACTGGTAGAATTTAACAATGAAAAACGACACGTACATATACCGAAGACGTCGTATCAAGTTTTTTTTCAGGGAGCAAACACAAGTGTTTAGCCTGTAGTTGCCTCGTGACGTGTCACCTACCCTGAATTTGTGTATCACGTGACAGCTCCGTTTGAGTCGTTTTTACCTGTTGGATAGACGACTGTAAAACCAATAACTGCGCTAACACCGCGCAGCAAGCAACGAGTTTCGAAAATCAGAAAATCACAGATTAAAAAAAAACTAAAACTACGCTGAACAGCAGATGGCTTTGAACGCTCGAAAACCAGAGATAAATTAATTAACGTTCTGACAAACAACAATTTGGAAATTGCACATAAACGCGGAAAAGAAAGCTCACTAGCATTACACTAAGGAGAAATTCGAATGACGAAGGCAGACAAATTAAATTACATTTATAAATAACTCTAGGTTACCGATACTACAGATTAACAAAGTTAGCAACACCATGACAAGGAACTGGTTTCAGCACCCCCCCCCCCCCAACAAGACAACTAGTGTTATAATTACAAATAGCCTTGGGCACATGCGTCTGCATACGGCTATGTTTGAGCGCTGCCAGTACCTTTGTTGGAGTTATCTTAGCCTGGGCAAAAACCCTAAAAACTGTAAACAACGCTAATACCATGCTTCTAATAAAAGATTTCTGAAACAGTATCACGCTGACAAGATATAAGCAAGAACTCTTAAGCTACTGAGCGACACGTAGTGCCAGAGATCGTACACCGGCGGCACCTTATGACCTCGCCTAGCTCTCTAGCACCTAGACCTAGCCAGTCTTACGGGCCTGAGCTATTTATAGCCGCCGTAGCGAATACCACAACCCTAGAGAGAAGACTCCTTAATTCTGCCTCCGTCAGCTTCGCAAGCGCGGTCCTGCCGTGTCTGGAATGAACATGAACGAGTGAATAAAGATACCAGCGATCCCCCCCCCACACACACACACACCCTTCGATCTCTGTCTCTCGGTTCCTCTCCACCCCTCCCCTCCCTGTCTTCCGATAAGAGGCGAGCGATAACGACTTCCACGCCGTCTGTCGTCTGCCTTTGTAGTCAGGCGTCCATAAATCTCAGCTGTGTTATCTTTGGGCTGCCCTACTTTCCGCTTATAGATTTACCCTGTTTGCACGGAAAACTGGCCTACCTGCACAGTTCCAAGGGGCATAGTCGCACATCCGTCGCCAGCCCCGCAAAGCACGCGCGTGCGGTCTGTAACCTGCCTCGGGCTCGTCTGAAAGATGCCGCTGCGGTAGGAAATACGTTAAAGAACGGTATTCTAAAGCAAGAGCTTCGCTTTCAACTCGAACGAGGGCTCGGGGTGAATTCTTTCTACCATTCGTTGCCAATCGAGATAAAAACAGACAGACGGGTCCTATAGTGGTGGAGAAAGTGCCGTGTACAACAGGGGAGGTTTGGTGCCAGCAAAGCCAGGTCGCGTTGTCACTTCCCCTGACTGATCTAGGCTAAGTGGTACGTCTTGCCTGCAAAGCTACCTAAGCTACTGAGATAAATGCTCGCTATTTACCAAAGTCTTTCTCTACGGAATCCTGGCATCCCTGAAGGCTCCGCTGGTGACCAAGCCCAGACTGCCAGACACCTGGTGATTCTCATGCCAGCCCAGCGTGGCCCCCTCCCATTTCATCTTCCTCCCACTCCCCCCACCACCGACAATACGTCAATACTTGGCGATGTCGACACAATTTGTGGAGGGGCTGACCTGAAGACTTTAGTCTTCATTAAAAACTGATCAGCGTCCTTCCGATTTTTATTAATAAGACCGCGGATCCACGTTGCCTTGTGGGATATTGGTGGCGGTGGTGGTCGGTCCCGAAAGCTGCAGTCGACGTTGTAGTGAAAAGACTGCGAGCGACTGGAGAACAAGCGCTTGCCCGAGGCTTGCCAGACGACAGCCCGAGGGCGACACAATTGAAAACCCCGGGATGACCCCACGCTCAGTGAATGGGATCAAGGAAGTGCATTCTGCTTCATGGTAAGTGCGTCTTCCGTTGGCCCTGCCGTGTCCACGTTTTTTAAAAAAAAGATTGAAAAGAAAATCTCAACGGCCAGTGCAGCCCAAGCTGAGGTCTTTGCAGGATAAGTGAAACAGAAAGTCACTTGAGCAACAGACATTAAATAAACTAACCCAAACTCACATTGCACACTCACATGCACAGAGGGAGGGTGAAAGAAAGAAAGAAAGAAAGAAAGAAAGAAAGAAAGAAAGAAAGAAAGAAAGAAATGCACATAAGGACATGCTACTTATTAAACATAAGGCCTGGCTATCTGTCTGGGTATGACACTGGGCCGAAGTGACGCACAGCGATGACTGTACGTGGCGTGTACTGAAGAACGGACGGACGCACAGACAGAACGAGGAAACGTTGGAATGGAGGAACAATGCTTGTCAGCGACCTACCTTCACAGGACAGTCCGTGTGAGGTGACCCCTGACAGCGCCTCGCGGCACACGTTACAGTATGTGGGCCGTGCGTGGGAGCAGGCGTACCAGTTGTGCTGGCCGGACATCATCTCCGTGTGACTGGTCTGTCCCTGCTAGAAGCCACACAAAAGACAGCGGGGTTAGGAAACGAGTATCACATCTCTCCCCCCTCTCCACTTTCGCAGACAAACATATGAATAAAAAACATGTCGCCATATCACCATTCTCTCTCTCTAAGACAGGCGATCAGGGAATGAACGGGTTATGATTCTCCCATTAACAACCGAATGTTTCTTTCAAACACAAACTTTTGTTGATTAAAATGACACCCCCTCTACATCCATTCATGAAGCAACTGACCGAGGTGAAGATTCAGGGACTACTGCCTACCGAGCACCTGACAGATATATTCTTGTTGGAAGCATGCGTATATACAGGGATTTGCTGTATCAAAGACTTCCTGAATCATCGGCGCTTTGTGGAGTGACAGGAAAAGGTAAAATTCGCAATCCACGTAATCGGGGATTTTTTTCCCTCCAAGCTAGTGCGTACACACGCAGAAGTACACTTGCTCGCAACAAGGAAATTTTCAGTTTCACCTGAGAGAATGTTGAGTGTGCGAGGGTGCGCATGCGCGCGCGCGTGTGAAAAGAAAAAGCGAGCATTGACCAGATCACTCTTAGGCTCCCACACTTTCTCAATAAAAATACAGAAAGATTTCCTTAAACTTTGACTGTCAGAGTCATGGCAAGTAACAGCACCATCCAACATAAGACACCTTTCCATCCCCAAGCTTCTTATCCATCGAATTATAGTTGCCTGTACATTCTACCATCCATCGAATTATAGTTGCTGTACATTCTACCATCCATCGAATTATAGTTGCCTGTACATTCTACCATCCATCGAATTATAGTTGCCTGTACATTCTACCTGCTTGCATACACATAACGTAACAATAATCAGAAAACAACAGCCTATAACAGCAAACAGGCACAAGCGGTGACCATGCCTACTCATAAACAACGGGGGAGGGGGTGGAAGAATACCGAACAGTGCCTTCCCAGCAATCACACGGTTATCAGCTAGTCCCCCCCTCCCCCCCACAGGACTGGTGAGTTTTATGAAACAACTGCAAGCGATGCTAGGTTGTGACGTCACGGCTCTCGCAGTCCACGTCTCTTGTCGCTTCTTAGCGTCATTCGCGTTCCTCGATCACGTTTGTAGCTAACTGATCTCAGGTGAACAAGTTACCTTTCGGCGCCAGACCGTCGCCTTCTCCCTTCCCTCCCCCCGTCCGATCTCCAGGTGCAGCTGCTCCGCTCGTTGTTCACGCCCCATGCACACGACTCGTACCGCTTCGTTATCGACTGTCGTTGCTACTCTCGTCTGCACGCCGGTCTGCAGCTTTTTAAGACCGACGTTCTGAATCCCCGCTTCACAAAACACCTGGCAGGTGTCAGCGCACCTACAGCACGGGGAGGCATCCACGGCCACACGTGGTCGTCAAGGCAACGGTACAGAAGCGACGACGGCTCAGCACCACCACAAACGACGACAACAATTCACGACGACGAATCCAGCTTTGGTGACGACGACAGACGTCCACCGACCGGTGTCTAGAATTTTCGCTCTGTGTCGACCAGCCACCGCCAGCACGGGTATGGTTCATTCGAAACTTCCGCCTGAAAAGCCTCCCCAGCCCAGCTTTCAGCAGGGAAGCCGTCAGGGAAATCCCTCAAGCCGCGGCGGAAGTAACCGGGGAGGGCGGAAGGGGGGGAATCGCTGTGAACTTGATTGCGAGCGGTCAATGACTGCGGGTGAAAGGTTATCGGGTGAAGGGGTTTATTTCCAGCGGTTGGCGATCCAGTGCGCGGGAGCTGGGAGCACAGCATACACAGAGGTTTGCAGATAGCTTGGGAGATGGCAGCTGGTTCGTCCTCCCTGTGCATCCTTGTACTCCCTCCCTGTGTGGGCAAACGTGAATACGTGTGGAGTAACGTACTCTCGTGTTTAATACTCACGTTATAATCGCTTTTGTCAAACTGCGAATGCGATTTTTTAAAAACTCCACCCTCTATGTATGATAAAAAAAACTGATTTTCTACGATCTTTTAGGTCATAGAGGAGTGGGGATGTTTCAGACCCCCACTTTGCTGTACTTTGGGGGGAAGTGTGGTGCAGCGCACGGGCGTTGAACCAGTGCCTTCGGGTTCAGAGGCCAGCGCTCTAACCACTGGGCCATCTGCCCACAGGGCAGGGTCTAGTGACTACAGTTCCCTGGCACAGACAGTGACAGACAGTGACAGACAGTGACAGACAGTGCACACTTTAAAAAAAATCCTGCTGCTCCTTTATCCGCCACCTCACCCACCGCTCGATCACCTTACCTCCCCCTCCGTCCAACATACAGCTCACTCAACTCGCTGCTCACTCAATTCTTTTCGCAAAAAAAAGCCCCATCTCATCCTCCTTGCTCAGTTCTCTCCTCGGCGAGTTCCTCGAAACTCTTTTCACTACAGTCTTCACAAAAAACTCCAATCTCGTCTCCTCCCACCTCCCCAACTCGAGTGCTTCAGCCGACATTTCTCTGCATGTTCAGTTACCAGTCGTACGACATCACATGGCGGAAGCAAAAGGGCGGAGATGGACAGGGAGAGGGGACAATCGATTGCCAGGCAAAGTTCACACTCTGGCTTCTGATCGACATGCAAGCTACTTTCTCTCCTCCCACTCCAACACCGATATACACCACACACAAAAAAGTGTTGGGGCTGGAGGGGAGGTAATTTGTGAAACAGCTCTTGGACAAGTTCTCCGCGACCTTTCCAACCAAAGACATAAAAGTAGTTATTTTATTACAGAAGCCTGGGTTCTCGCAGATTATTTTTTCCTGGGTAGCGCTTGCTACAGTGAGAATAGTGGGTGAGCTCTCTCTGTCAAAGGTATCTCTTATGAACACGAAACCTGCTCCCAGAGCAGCTGCTTTCTGTGAGACACCATCGGCTGCTGACTTGGCTTAAAACCACTCAAATGTGCCCATGCGCGCATATTCTCTTTCTTGATCGCCCTCACTTTCCTCTTAAACGCGCACGCATGCACATCCCACACACAAACGCATGCGCGTGCACGAACACATGCTAAGAAACGGAAACTAATAACTTGATCTCTAAATCACGGTCATGCTTCGTTGATGGTCATACATTCAACTATTTTCAACTTCTTTCTGTCTGTGATTTCGACAAAGGCATTACCACTCAGGATTTTCTTTTTTAAAAATCTTTTTAAGGCATTTGATCGCGTCTAACATATGGGTCTTCTAATCAAACTTAAAGCTGTTCGCGCCAAAGGATTTCTGTTGGGTCTCACACAAAACCATTTTGATGGGCAAAGCCAGTCCGTGGTTATTTAACGTAAGATGTCCGACGTAATGTCTGTACCTGAAGGTGTTCCTCAGGGAACCGTTCTGGGCTCCTTATTCTTTCTGGTATATATAAACGATATAGTTGTATATATTCAATTAAACAACCTGATTCCCTCTCTATTATCTTCACTATAAATCCATACAGTTAGATACAGTATTTGCTCTAAATCTCCATTACCATCTTAGACTGCAGCCTGTCTCTATTAGGATATCATATACTTTCCAAAGTCCGTACATTTGTTACCGATTCTGCTTTAGTTTGTATTATACACGTTTCAG
This sequence comes from Lanistes nyassanus, assembly GCA_004794575.1. NCBI lineage: Eukaryota > Metazoa > Mollusca > Gastropoda > Architaenioglossa > Ampullariidae > Lanistes > Lanistes nyassanus. Next base: position 585,871 of record SMGT01010265.1, read on the forward strand.
GGTGCCTCCTGAATCAGCAGAATTCTATGAAAATATCTGTCTTTATAGCAATGGGTGCTACTTATATTACTTCTGCTAACATATATCATTATCAACATTCTTTTTTAACTTTTGTATTCACAAATATTAACTTACTGTTCTCGGGACTCCAACAGCCTATACAAACATTTTCTTTGTAGCACCAACTAAACCCTTTGTGAATAATGTTCATGGGATTTTGTCACGTGACTTCGAAAAATAAATTACGTTTAAACCAAACAGGAAGGAGCAGATAAATCTGACGGGAAACCTCAAGATTCCTTACTCGCCAGCAACTGCTTGCACAAGAAGGAAAAAGTGTGCCTCTGCACATCACGACCGAGTGTGTTAAGTTCCTTAATCTCGACCAGGTTGTGACAATCACGCGCCAGGCAACAGGTAGCTGTCTATTAGACGTTTATCTGATTTTCTCAGTGGACCCGGTGTTGTGAGAAGAGTTATCCGACTATCCGGGTGCCTTGGTGCGCATGCCCTCGTCTTATGTACTTCCTTGAAGTTCCTCCACGATCTGTTTACCGAGTTTTAATTGTTAAAGCACTGACCTAGAGTTTTGTAAACGTATGTCTGTCAGCTGTCTGCAAAGCCTGATCCTTCCATTTGCCTGTTTTGTTCCTTGTCCGTAAACACCCACGAAATATTAGTTTTCACTTGGGATCCGTGCATTTCATTACAGTTATTTTATTTGCTGATAATCTGAACATTTAAAATTGAAGTGTGTTAGTTGTTACACATGCACAGCGAAGCCCTACGGATAGCGGATAACTATTCTCAAAACACCGCCAATCGCTTTTTTTCCTGGACGCATTTTTGAAACAGTGCGAGCGGTTTTGCTGCACGCCAGAAAGCGTGCATGTATGGGGGTTGGTTGGCGAGGGGGGGAGGGGAGAACGAGGACTGGATAGCCACGACAACGGTGCTGAAGATGAGACAGATATACAATGTACAGAAAAAAGAAGCATGAATGAAGTGAAAGAAAGATTGGGTGACAGACGGACGGACGGACGGACGGACAGAGATCGAACATAACTAGAGGAGAGACAGCAGAAAAAGAGAACTGGCCTGAGAAAGCCTGTGTAAGAGAGAGAGAGAGAGGAAGGGAGGGTCGGAGGCAAGGGGGGAGAGCGG
>SMGT01010265.1:591208-628544 GCA_004794575.1 Lanistes nyassanus
CACCCCCCCCCCAAAAAAAAAGACACACGGGGAAACAACATAACATACGCATACTGTAGGTGCGTGCGCCTGAAACGTTTGCTGGGGAACAGGGGGAATATGAAAAAAGGGTAGGGAGGAAAAGAGAGAGAAAGATGGGAGGGGCAGGACCTATGCGAAACAGATTAATAAGGGAGTTAAACTGTAGCAGTCCAAACATAGCAATGAAGCCATCTGACCCGAACTCTGAACTGCAACTAAACACTGACCTGTGACCTCAGCCATTATCAGCGCCTCTCGTTTTCCCCTCCAGTCGCTTACTACACTAACAACCTGTCTACGTCCCACTGCCTCTGTTCACTTGCTCTCCTAAAACCGTCACCCCCCCAGTCACCTACCATTGTACCCCGCCTTTCTCACCTGCTCTCCATCATCGTCGTAGATGGTCACGCTGGAGAAATCGGCGATGATCTCAACGCTGTCGTCCAACGATCGACGTCTGTGTCGTCGTTTGCCCGCTCGTTCTTTTTTCGTCGTCTCCGGCTTGTCCTTCCGCGAGAACGACTTGGCCAGGCGCCTGCTCAAACCGCACAACATCGTCAACACTGAGGTCGACAGCAAACTCCCTGGGTTCAAGGCCGACACCAACAAACGAACGAGAGAAATCGGCTGTGACTTGGCAGGAGGCCTCGCAGAAATTTCGGTCGCTTTAGCGAGCCTGTAACCCCAAGCCGTTTGGGGTTGGGTGGACGACTGAATGACACAGCAAAGCCTCTGTTTCAGTCAAGATATAAGAACCAGATACAACAGGCCGGGTACACTTTAAAAAATCCTAAGCATGGCTCGACTGACTTTTTAAACAAATCTCTTTAGGCCATGGAACATGCAGCAGGTGGGCTCACACGGTCGTGACCACAGCGCACTGGGTCGCGAAGGAACCCTGTTTGTCGTAAACACGGGCTGAAGCCAAACACACGAATTATCCGGTTGTGCATGTCACACAAGCAAAAGCACGGTACACGAAATCTGACCTCGTAAATCATCTCACCTCGCTTTCCATCGCCCGAGTTTCGTCTCTCTCTTTTTTTTCCCCCTGAAGGCTGGGCACGTGGGTCGGTTGAAAAGTTGTTTGCAAAGTAAACGCCACAGCACAGCACAATCACAAAGCAACAAGACAACCACTGTCGGCTGCCACTCACCCCACCCCTCTATCCTCCACCTTCCCAGCCCGACTTTGTTCGCTTGTCAACCCAGGGCTGAGTCAGCCAAACGAGTCTCGGTAACTGGCGAACAACGACACGTCTCTTTCTCAAAGGGGGAGTGTATGTCTGTACGTGTTAGTATGCAATGTGTTAGCGCATGGTGATTATACGGCAAGCCACCCCTCCTTTGAACGAGGTAACCAGGCTTCGTTCACTTTTGAATGTATGTGTGGATGTGTGCGTGTGCATATATATATATATATTTGCGTGTGTGAATGCATAATAGATATGGGTGTGTGCGTTCTACTACGACCGTTGTTATCAAAGTCCTAATTACTCCATGTGCGTAGCAGGTATCACGTTCAGCAGGGATCTCAAAGTCCACAGCCACAATATCGCCAACGTGTTGTTGTTGTTGTTGTAATGTGGCCGCAGCGCTCTCGCGACCAACTGACCCTGTTCCTTTCAATCCCTTTTAGCTCTCCAAGTCACAATTTCTCCAAGAATGCTGGTTCCATCCTGGTTACACTTACAGACACGAATATCTTATCGCAACGAACTCACCTCTGCTCCGTAAATTCTAGCCCATCTTATCTCCTCAACCTTGAGTATATATACACACACATAATATATCAGTTTCCAGCGTCTCTGACGACAACAATTCCCTATCCCTCTACGTATCTGTAACACTGTGAGTTCAAGGTCACACAGTCACATGACCAAGCAAAGCCGAATCGAAGTCTCTCCCCACGAGCAGCGCTCGTCTTGGATGATCGATAAGGCTCTCCAGGTGACACGACTGCCACCTGTTCACACTATGATCAACGCCGAGGGATGCCTTCCAGCTGTGGCCTAGTCCCTCTCTCCCCCTCCCCACCAGGTGACGCTGTTGGCGTGGGCGGCGAAAAGGTAAGCCTGGCGGCAGATCCGGTGGGGGTGGAGAAGACGGAGGGGTGAGCGAGAAACTGGGGCACAAGACTGTTGTTCCTTCTGCTTCTCTTGCCGGGCGCTATTTTCAGCTCAGGTGCGAGGGACAACGGCGAACGCTGAAATAACTGTCGCTGCTTCTTCACGTCCCGTGTCTGTGCCGTGCAGGCCAAGCGCTGCTGCATCCTGTTGTGGCGCTCCGAGTCGTCACATGCCTGTTGATGACGTCACAAGCGGAGAGAGAGAGGCTGGGGGTTCGGTGGGGCTGGTCCCCGGCCTCTGAGTTTCAAGTGCCAGGACTGTTATCTTGGCAGTCCCATGCGATGCGCCGCTTCCTCTGCCGGGGTGTCGTGTCCGCTCGCTCCCGCCTCGTGGGTGCCTGACGCTGAGCCCTTGCCCTGTTGTCTGCTGCTAACAGCAGGACCGCACGCAACCCCTGCAGGGTCTTTGACTGAACCGAGCGGACACTGCTGTTAAGGATGAGACAACCCGATGACACGCATACAGCTCGCCTTTCTCGTGGCACCGAAGGATCGCCAACCACTTGCTTATCACCTTGCGTGGCAGGACGGCCCGTGGAGCGGAGACGTTTACTCGACGTTGAGTCGTTCTGCGTCTCGTCAACAGTCCTCTGTCGAACCGGGCACGACGACTCAAAACGGAGCTTTCACGATACACAAAATTCTTGCAGTGGCTCGTGACCCCAATAAAACACACACAGCGTGCTCCAAGAAAAGGCTGGTACAGTATGTTATGAACTGTATGGTGTCTTTTTTCGTTCTTTTTTTTTCAAATATCTACCAGCACGTGGGATATCTTTTGTCTCGTGAAGGAATCAATCCCACTTCAATACAGAATACGCCAACAGGCAGTTCAGTGCTGTATGCCGACATCAAGATGCCCCAAGTCACGAAGGAACGCTGTTCGCTTGTTGATGCCGAGGGATGTTCTAACGGCTCCGTACTGCCCCTCCACCCGTACAACAGCATCGCGCACAGGTAGGTTCGGCGCATCCCCGTGATTGCAGGACAGATAAAAAAAAAACCCACCGCACACTATCCGCATGAATACAGGGCAGTCAACGCGATGGAACTCACAGATGCCATAGTCGGGATTCACAATTTACATCACAGCAGGCATTACCGTTGTCAGTCTCTCGGCATCAACAATAAGCACAAGGCATCCACACGTGCAACAGCCAACACTACTCACCCACGCATCACTAAACGTTTCAAAATACTCTGCAGGGCAAGCATCGGCAGTTGCAGCAGCCCGTACGTAACAACGGGTAACTGTATCAAAGTGCATGACACTATGGACAGGCAAAGCCCCCTCTTTACGAAGCGCCTTGGTCAAACTGGAAGAGCAATCCTGATGATCGGAAGTATGCAGGTTCCTCCATGGTTGCCAAAGGTCCTGACGCATCAGAGGTTTTCACAGTTTTTCATTCCGACCTGCGCAGGTAAGGCAGGTAAAGCCAGAGAACTCTCAACGTGTGAGCGGCTCGCAGCACGACCAGATGCGGGTTGTTTGGCCAGGGGAGGGCGTGGAGCCAAAAAAAGTGACGCAGAAAGGGGAAGGGATTGTAAGACGTCGCAGCAACAGGGAGTGCAGGGGCTCAGACAGACTGAGTCCCGTGCTGCTAAGCTCCTGCTGCAGGAAGATGCCCCAGCGCGGTCCGTCGACGGCAGCGGGGCTGAGAGAGAGACGCACACACAGGGAGAGAGGAAGAGAGACTCTGGGCCTGGGGTCGCAGCAACCGACCGTGGAAGGTAAGGCTTTTTCGCCGACTGAATTTCGATCTGCTGGCGCAGAAGGAAGAGTCCCAGGACCGGCGCGCGCTCCTGATTTAATGCAATCCGAGCGCAAAAACTTCTGATGCAGCTAGCAGCGGCAGATGTGTGAGGAAACAGGAAGGGGGACAACCCACCAACCAACGTTACAGCTCTCTCAGAGCGCGCGCGGGGTGGGTCTTCTAGGAAGGGAAACCCTGGGTGGCGTCCCCAAGGCTCAAGGGCTGTGAGCTGAGAACAGTACGCTGGGGTAGGGGCTTGCGGACGCTTCTGCTTGCCTAACGTATGAAGACTTGAGTCGGTAAGCATAAGTGAAGGAATGAGGAAAAAAATAAAACGAAGGGTCGTAGACTTTAAAAAAAACCTTTAGGAACAAGGGTGAGTTGCAGAGGCGTTTATACTTCCTGTTCATTCCTAAAGGTGGATGTAAATTACACAGTGAACTGGCCTTAAGACCGCTTTTGTGATCGAAAGGACTGATGCGAACGTTCATACTAGCCAGCCGAGGAGTAAGCTGGGCGTAAAATCCTTGGGGTCGAAAGCAAAGAAAGGGCCACAGCCAGAAGCCATCAGCAGGTATTAAAAACTTTGCTCAGTCACCGACGCCGCCTCGTGGCTTCTCTCACCTCGCACCTTCAGGTGTCTCCGTGGGTCACGCTGGCCCAGCGAGAAAAAGGATCAAGGCCCGTCTCTCGCTCCCGTGCACCCTCCCTCCCGCATCTTCGAGACGAGCTTCTCGCGCCGGTCTGGCATCGGCGCGCAGGCGGGATGTGTAAACTTGCCTCTGCCTCATTAGTAAACACGTCTGTTTCTCCCCCACCTTTCCAACTGCTCACAGACGCCTCCAACCCCGCTCCCACCCACCTCCATACGGCTGTTCGGAGACGAGATTCACAAAACTAGCTTTCTTGGATGTGCGCTCGTCGTCAGCTAGTCGTCTTCACGTGCATGACGACAACAACAATGAACATAACCCATCTAACCAACCACAGTCCATTATCCGTGTTCTAGGTCAGCAAAGCCAAGTCCCGAATGGAAGAAACCCGAAGCCAGCTGTACCTGCCAAGAATAAGTTCCTTGAATTTCCCATACACAATATCCGAATAGCTTATTCCAAGTTCGCCGAAATAGTGTTTTCCGTGACAGAAGAAATTCGCTGTTCGGAATAAATTTAGTACCGTTTACATGCATACGGGCCCAGAAATGTGTTTAGAAATTTGCCATATCGGCCATATGCTTCGTAAATCTGTGTGCAGTTTTGACCTGCAACTGAAGTGGGCGCTCAAGACTCACAGGGTTCTCGCTGCCTGGCCCACATACCTTTGCAAACACTGCTGATTGCAGAGTTTTCTTTCTTTCTTTCGTTCTTTCTTTCTTGTCTCTAAATTTTGGACTGTTTATCTTTGTCAACAGGAAATCCCATCAAAACTAAAAGAAGCCTACAGTGCAGAGTTCAGCGATAACGACGCCACGTGCAAGCATGTGCCGGACTGTTCGTGCAAACATTTCAAGATTGAGTTCCATCCCGCCCGACCCCCCCCCCCCCCCGCCCCTAGAATAGCACGCTGCTCTGCTTCCATGCGGAAGATCTTGGCTGAAGAGCCCTCCGCTCTACGTTCATCAGGCAGGACAACGCAACACTCCCTCCCTCACCCCACCCCCGCCACCGAACGGCACACGATGCCAGACGAAGAAGTGTGTTCAGGCGCCAGGGTCACCACACGCGGAAATTAGTACGGGGGCACTCAAATCGTGCAGTTGGCACTTGTCTATGCGCATTAAGTCGCCTTTATCAGTCCCTGGACGTACTGCAAAAGCAACCCGCGAAGCCACTTCGGCGTGAACTGGAGTCGCCATCGAAGTCGTGCCACCGGAAACTGGTGCTGCCATCTCTCCACCCAAGCGATATCGAAAGCATCTCAAGTTTGCTCGGCGTCTCTGTTTGCTGTAACAACCCGCGTGCGCGCTGTAATCCTACGTCTTTCCATCCACCTCTCCTTTCCCACCTTCCCATCTTCCAGCCTTCCTGGCGCTTTGCTTGAAACAAAGTTTACGCAGCTCCTACTCGGTCTGCAGTGAACCCCTTACCCATCCTTCATTCGCCAGTTGTCTCAGGAAATGACGTCGGGCACATAATACGGTTCGCAGTCTCCACACGGAGATAAAGAAAGGGCGGATGGAAGCAGGGACGTCATCACAACCTCAATTCAAACCAGTGCTGACGCGCTTAGAACGCTGATGGGTGATTTGATAGCTCAGTCGGTAGAGCTGCGGGCTAGCAGGTGAAAGGTTGCTGGTTCGAATCCAGGATTATTTCCTGCAGTTATACATTGTGCAAACTCCGTTCCACCATCTCCCCGCACATTAATTAAACTGCCTGTCCGCACTGATAATCTTACTGCAGCTATCAATCGGGTGGTTCTTTCAGTGCAAAGCTTAGTAATACGACCCTCATCTCCCTATTCTGTAATATTACCGCTAGGTGGAAGCACTGTCCCTCTAAAATAACCGGCCAGCTAGGACGCTGCTCTTCTGCTGAAATACGCATGCGCAGAGCCAAGGCATGGGAGATTATTGTTTGTGAATGAGTTGTGTGGCTCTCAACCGCAAAATTGCAAAAGTAGTATCGTGTTGTACATAAAATCTTTGGGAAATCAAACCTGGGAGATCAAACTCCCGTTAAGGGGACCACACTATGTTATAATAACTCAGGTCTGCCGAAATCGCCTTCCCCTTGTAGACACTGGATTATAATACTTGGCAGAAGCCGTTATCCCCGTGGCTTAGCACACCTGAGCTACGATCTAACGATTTTTTTAAAGAGAAAAACTGGGTTACTATCTTTGAGATCAACTAACTCCTGCTCACTGACGTCTAGTTGTATTATACGGGCATAATATTCTAGATCATCACATATTTCCTTTACGTAACATTTATTATGATGCTCGAGATCAGCTTAAATCACATTGGCTGCAGTAAATAACATCACTGGCAGCGACAGTGAAACCCAGAAAGTCAGCAAAACATTTAGCGCATCATCTGACGGCGGCAGCTGACACCAAGTACGACTACACTAACAAAACTGACCGTCATTAGCGTAGTTGTGTGACACGGCAGCCAAGAAACTGTCAGCCGCACCCACTAGCTGGCAACTTCCGCATCGTGTGGGCCAACACTCTAGGAAACAACTGCGCCGAACACAAAACGTCAGTAACAACATCAAGTTTCAGTACAGACTCCCAGGTTACGGAAGACAAACAAGCAAACAAACAAACCAATCCGAAAAGGGGACAAGGCCAGCTCGCCTCTCGCAGGCAGACTTCAGCAAACAACTTGGGAACAACAAACCTGAAATCATCACTTCAGTTTACTGCAAAGGCTGGAAACTTTCGCCGTCTTGACCTGATGCCAGGAAAACCGCGCATTTTATCTCGGCACAAACCACTGCGCGTATATTAAAAACCCTCGTCGACGGAAAAGCGAGGTTAATTGTAGCAATATAGATTTTCCTTATAAGCGTCAGGTGGGGGAAAGGTAAACATTGCCCCATTCCAAAATACATCCAGTGTGTCGTTCTCCCTGCCTCGACTTTCTCTCTGTCACACATCCTAACATACACACAAGCACAAGCACGCACGCAGACACTCGCACGCGCTCGCACACGTGCATGAAACAGACAGGCAGACCCAGACAAGAGGCGCCGCAGACGGAATGAAACCCGGAAACTGGACAAGGCCAGTTACAGCGCGACCATAATTCGGGCGAACAAAGGTTCGTGGAAGTCGCCAAACGGTCTTTCGTTCTCAACAGAGTTCGCCGACACTTTCTCGGTTTCGGACAGTTCGCAGAACACCGTTCCTTGTCTTAATACGGTCTATTTTTGCTTTACCGGGATCTCTGCAACTGCCAACGTTTTCCAAAGATAGTTTTCCCCCAAAATATGTCTCATCTTCGGATAGCTCCGGGAACTCCACTTACGCCCCCATGTTGCTTCCTCACACCAACCTTTTCTCTCCGTGCACAGAAGAGCTCGCTAATCTCAGCCAATGAAAAGCAAGCTCCCAGCGCACGTTCTCCGAGCAAAATTCAGCCCCAATCGCTCTCGCCGAACGGCCCGAGCCGCTGCTCTCCGAACTCGGTCTCGCCCAGTTAAGACTGATAGAAGTTCGGGCCAGCGTTATGTTTCGGCGAATGCTGGTTCGGGCCATTCGCCGACACATCGTTCGGGTTATTAAGCTGGGCCTTAACCTCTACAACCCTGACTCAAGGAAGCAAAGATAATTAGTAAAGCCCAACGCCAGCGCTACCAGCGGTACGCTTACTGGAGGACGAGTGCACCGGTAAAGCAAATCGTCGCTACGTCACCGCTGATTGGTTGTTGCTTCCCGACAATTCCGCGGTTTCCACTCACGTGATCCACACTTGACAACGGGCATTCTGGTTCCCCATAAGTTGTCTAGCAGTTGCGCACTCAGCGCGTTTTGATTTTCTTTAAATGCTCGCTAGCCAGAAATAGTTCTGATGACGAGCGCGTTGACCACTGCTTCCGCATCCATTTCTGCATGTTTTACTCCACAACACCCCCTCCGCCCTCCAGTGGTCGTGTACGTGGGGCTGGGTGGGGGCGGGAAGGCGAGACGGTCTGCCTTTACAATTCTTTCAAGGACGAACATTTGCTAGCTGGGAAGGGCGCTACAATTGACTGCAAGTTTCATGCAAGTTGACTGCATTCTCGCGGTAGGGGTGGTTTGCAGAAGTGTTCGTATTTATTTAAGGCTGATCGAAACAAACGGCTACCGCATTTTTACAGAACCCGCCCTAATGCTTAAAAATCTCATCGCCTGCTCTCAACAGGGACCAAACGACTACTTACAAAGCTATCATATTTTATTAAATTCCTACTCAAAGATTTTCGTGGAAATGGATAACCGGTGCTGTGTGTTTGTTTCTACTCACTTTATTGCAAGCTCTTGCGGGCCTCTTAAGACAGATTGTTAATTCGTTTGCTTACCTAGTGAATTTCTGCTCACCTTTTTGTTGCTTTGTTGAACTGTTGCTTATGTCTTGTCTTCATACCCCAATGAGGGCGAAAGAAGAACAAATAAATGAAATGAAATGAAAAAAAATTGTACGGATGGTTTGCAAAAATGTTCGTATCTCGCGGTACGGGTGGTTTGCAGAAGTGTTCGTATCTCGCGGTACGGGTGTTACACAAGTGCTCTCGAAGTAGGTGTGTTTTACTGGTGTTCGTATCTCGCGGGAGGAGTGTTTTACAGGCGTCCTCGTATCTCGTTTCCGTGAGTAAATTACACTTAAGACCCACTAAAAGTAGATCTTGCGTGCACTTTAACGTGTAGAAGTAACGCAACAGGCACTTATGCAGACCACTATGCAAATGAATGCTGGTATTTCCAGAATATTGGTCTACGGCCTGTAAGTCTGTCAGTCCCAGAAACCTAGTTTGCAGGGTCCAGTGTGAGGCTCTCCCTACTCCAACAAGTGGCCCTACTTACTGCGCAACGACCCCTGTCGCCTTCGAGGCAAAAACGCATTGCCCGCCCTGAGCGGAAGTGCACCAGGTTCCTGCCTTTTGAACGAGACGTCTGGTATGCCTATCACACATGCAGGTCGTAGAAGTCGTTGCATGCATGACAACGGATGGCCTACTTCACTGGGCTTCCTGACTCCAGATAAAAAGACAGGACGAGCTAAGGTCAGCACGACACGGCGCAGGAAATGAATTTCTGCTCTCTTTCTCTGAGAGAGAGAGAGAGAGAGAGTTAATGTTTATTGTTTAACGTCAAGTCAGCAACGAATTCAGGCTTCATCATGAATGAGTAATAAAAGAGGAAAGGAGATGGGAAGGAGAAAGAGAGAAGAAACAAAAGCATCCGGTGAAAAATCTCCCCAAGGCCAACCTTGTAAATAGATGCCACATGCAAAAAACTACGTGTGCCATAGGGGCTCCGAACCACCACCCTTTGTATCGGTGGCAAGCGCGTGTTGCTATGGAGCATCCAAAGAGAGGGATAGAAAAAAAGCGAGACAGGCAGGGAAAGATTCCGTCTCTGGGCCCTTGCGGAAAGAAATACAATAATACAATTACCCTTCTGGTGCAGAGAATGTTAACAGTACGCTAATTGGCTCCAAGATGGCTGTCCTTCCATGCTGTGTGCACAGCTTGACATTAACGCTGTTTTCTCGCGTTCTTTACCAGGAAAAGAAGTAACCATTGCTTAACTTGCCCGACGATGACCTACACTTAACCGAGAAGGCACTTAATTTTGAAAAAAAACCCCTTGAAAATATTTACTAGCCAGTCGGGCAAGAGGTCAGACATTTTACTTGCCCAACAACTAAACTCACCTGCCCCGAACGATCGGGCGACCGTTAGCTCAAATTATGTCGGCTTTTAAAAAAATGGTAGCCGCTTGAAGTACATGTACTAACTCGAAATAGACTGGCTGGTCACGAGCAGTGCTGGCATGCTGGAAGTGCAAGATCAATGCTTCCATCCTCGACCTTGCCCCCCCTCCCCCCTCCACAGCCTACGGCCTGGAAATAATTGTCAGCGCCTCTCCCATGCCGGAGGCTGTGTTCGAGTTGCCTCTATCGATGAGCGCGTCCCTGGTGCTGCAACTCTTCTGATGTGCATGGTGAGCGATCTGGACCCGCGTGTAGGAAACGACTCAGGTCTATATTTTCGAACGTTAAGTTATCTCTGTGTGTGTGTGTGTGAAAGAGAGTATGCATTCGTGCACTGGAGCGTGCATTCGTGCGTCCGAGCGTGCGGGCGTGTGCACACGTGAGAGAGAGAGAGAGAGAAAGAGAGAGAGGCCAGAGAGATTGTTGATAACGCCTCGGAATGACTAAGTAGCCAACACGCACAATGCACACAGCCTTTGAGGATCCTGCCAGCACAGAAACCATGTGTTAAGGAGCAGATAACCACTTTACGATAAGCCTCTATCCTCGTAGGAAACAGCTTCGAGCACTCTCCAGCTTTGTCCAGCATCCTCATTTAAATCCTTGCCCGCGTGGCGTGGTGGAGGAAATGGAAGGTGAGAAAAAGAAAAAAAAGTAATCTGTAGATGAAGAGAAACGTTTCTTATTATCTATGCATTTTTTGTGTGCGCGTGCGTATGCGTGCATGCCGTAGTATTAGGAACTCGGGAGACGGCGCGACATAGCGACACGTAATGAGGACGAGCAAGCAGTTGTCTCCCCCTGTTTACCCGTGCGCTCAATTTTCTTGCTGTAGGTCAGCCCTGACGATGATGGTTGTCGTTCCAGCGCGTGCTCTCAGGTTGGACTTTAAAGGGCAGCACACCATCGATCAGGCAGCTCGTCCCGTGGCCTGTCCGTCCCCGTGAGGGACAGGGACGTGAGGGGAAGGGGAGGGAACAGGAGGGGGTGTTGCGACACCAGCTCACAGCGCCACGATGCCACCTGTAAGGGGCCACGTCGAGTATAGACCTCTGCTAATCTTCCCCCCACCCCCGAAGAAATGCTTTTTAAAAAAGCCTGCATTTGTTTCGCCGCAAGACATTAGTGTGCCATCAGCCAGACTGTCATAATACCATACTGATTATTGGATTACTGAAAAAGCTTTTACAGCCCCAGAACACACGTCCAATACAGCATACGTGCATGAACTGAAGCGTGGGACTAACAGGCTAAATAAATCCAGATTAAAAAACAAATAAGCTGCAAACAGCGAAGCAGCTGAGGTTTGACTCTTGACATTTCACCTTAACTATAGGCTCTGCAGCTGCCATTTCGGTCAGACAGGCAGGGTGTTTTGACTTTCCCATCCCCTACTCCCTTCCATTCTTATTCAACCTCGATATATTCCGTCATATGATTTCGACTTCTTGCCCTGATCGTCACCATTTACCTGCACTTCAGAGTACTGGGGGTGCAAATAACAGAAAAAGGAAAAAAATGTATCTCAGTAGCGGACTAGCAGGTTAGAATCCTGGTGTGCCCAAGGATTATTTCCTGGAGTTATACATTGTGCAATCGTTATTCAGCAATCTCCACGCGCATTAAACTGTCCGCACTGGCCATCTTACTGCAGCCATCAGTCTGGTGGTTCTTTCAGCGCATAGTTTAGTAATAGGACCCCACCCCCCTGATAGTCCCCCGTCCTGATAGGCACCCAGTTTGCGGCGGGACGTTAAGCAACCAATAACCAACCAACCCTGCGACTGCATCCTTCATAGCAGATTCCGCTAGTGAGGCGCGGCACAGCTATCTGCCCTTGCCATACTAGAAACTAGGAACTTCCTGTAGGAAAAGCTGAAATGATCAGCGGTCTCATCACAAGACAACTGTATTTGGAAGTCGGAAATTCTTAAGCTAAAGCAAAGATATGTTGATATGTCGCCTACATATCTTCGGCTCAAGGGACTCAATCACTGCCCACTTTCGGAATCTGCTGTGCCTTTACGACCTGTTAAAAAAACCGTTGCTGTCTGGAGGAGAAGGGGAGGAATCTGGCCGCTGGGAGTCGTCTGGCGCTGTCTGCTGTCGAATGTCCATCGTTTCAGCTTGATAGAGCGCGCGGCACTGTTCCGCGATCTCCAGTCGCCGGATGTCGATTACATGATGGAGAGTTAAGTCCCTTGAGCAAATGGAAGATAAAATAAAAATCTTGTTCCATGGCAGTCATGTCTGCCAGCAAAACAGTCATGACGGTAAGTTGAAAGGTGCACAGGGCGCACGGCAGCCAGTGTTTAAAAAATACGATGTCTCTGTTATCTATCAGAACTGAATAAAAGGATTTACGCCTCGTAACAAGCAGGCTACAGGCTTCCTAAATCATTTCGTTTTCGGCTAAAATGTTTGCATATGTGCAATACTAACTTTCTTGCAGGGAAAATTGCATTATGTTTTAAGAAACCTTCGAGAAGGATTAGCTAGTTTTTTTCGCGCTATCTGCATTTCACTGCTCGGCAGACGTTTCTTGACTGGTGGCACTATCAGACAATCATTGACACAAAGCGGGTGTTTTACATCATCGCACGCCATTCACCCTCCGGCCGACAACGGTGCAGGGTGGTAGAGGGTGCAAGTGGAAAGGCTAGGGAAGTTTGGAGGCTATTTAAGAACCTGCTTGCCAGCTTGAGTTGGTAGAGCTACAGACTAGCGTGTGGGAGGTTGCTAGATCGAATCCAAGAGTGGTCGAGGATTATTTCCTGGAGTTAAACATCGTGCAAACTCCATTCGGCAATCTCCCCGAACATTTAACTGCCTGTCCGCACTGGCCATCTTACTGCAGCTATTAGTCTGGTGGTTCTTTCAGTGTATAGCTTAGTAATAGGACCCCATTACGAGGCATAAGCACTGTCCCTCTAAAATAACCAACCAACCAACAAGAGCTCGATGGGGGGAGGGGGCTGGTGAGCGGGGACGGAAAACTCGTTTAGAGCATCGAACTCGCACGTCGAAGGTTACGGGTTCAAATCCAGCAGGGGCCCAGAATAAATCGTGGAGGATATTGTGCAGACCACTGTGCATACTCCATCAATGGAATGGGTATTCTCCGAATATTAAACTGCCTCACCGCACAGACTAACTTACTGCAGTTATTAGCAGTAACCGCTACAACAAGGTGTAAGGATTTCCCCTCTAAATTAACCATCCAACCGACGCTCGAAGGTCAGAAACTGAGGCAATGTTTCTCGCTGCCAGGACCGCGAATTAAACTAGGTAAAGATGTCAAAGTTTCTGCATTCGATTAACAAACATAACAGAGTCCCTGACGTCACCACCTGGCGCCGCTAGCAGTCCTGGTATCCACAAAACTCGCGTCTGATTTATCAGGGACGTCAGCCCCACTGTCCCCACCACCTCACCCCCACTACCTTCTCGAAAGGAACGACTTCATCTGGCAAGGATTGCCTTCAATGTTTATCTTCGCTAGTTTCAGTGTTTCAGAGAGAGACGCTGTTACTGTTCGGAGTTGGCAATTTATTTGCCAAGGGGTGGCATCG
This sequence comes from Lanistes nyassanus, assembly GCA_004794575.1. Classification (NCBI taxonomy): domain Eukaryota; kingdom Metazoa; phylum Mollusca; class Gastropoda; order Architaenioglossa; family Ampullariidae; genus Lanistes; species Lanistes nyassanus. The sequence continues at coordinate 605,108 of SMGT01010265.1, forward strand.
TATACGTACTGGGGCCAGTATTTGGAAAATGTCTGGCTTTATTACTCAATCAAGGTAACTTTTTAAAAAATCCAAGCGATGCCCCCAAAATTGGGTAAAGATTAAAAAAACTTCTTTGACAACTACGAGCAAAAAGCCCTGGCTCGCGTTTCACATGATGTTGTCAGCGACGTCAACTGTATGCAGACACTTTTGGCGCCCGTGGCTATCACAGGACGTCTGCGAACCCCACTGCATCTGATGCACCTGTCTGCAGTTCTCCTTCCAACAGTTGCTTGGTTCCAGTAGTCCAGGAAACTTGCTCTGATACCCGTCCACTCACCCCCCCACCCCCACCACACGTACCATCATCGTCCCTCTCTGTTCCTCCCTCGCTATCACCGGCACGCGTGCGTGCACACACCCAACCAAACTGTCTACCATGAAATAACGTGTGCGTAGCTGGGAGCGCAACGCACAAGAGTTACAGGTATGATTATCATTCAGGGGCGTTGGAAGGAGGGGTGGTGGTGGTTACTGAGGGGGGTGGGGTGGAACAAAGGGCGAGTAATGCATGCGGAAGAGCGGGCGGGCACCACAGCTGACGTTGCTTCCATCTCAGATTTCTGGGCACCGCTCGGTTCAAGGCCGAGTGACGTCAGGCGTCAGCGGAGGGGGTGAGGGTGCCAGCGATATGGTTCAGGTGTTCTCGCGCAATCAATACGCAGATGCCTGGCGTGGCTGCACGGAGCAGCTTGCACGCACACGTGCATGGTACTGGCACCACTGGTGGACAGAGGCAGGCAATTGTAACAGCCTGGGTGGGGACCAGTGTTGGGTGGGGCAAGCAGAGACGGGGAGGGGTGGAACATGGCCAGCACATCGTGGAATGTTGAAGCGGTACCTGCTGCCCAGGTGAAAACGGCAGGGCGTGCCGGCCGCGCGCATGTCTGCCAAACCAAACCATCCCTTCCCTGCCCAGCCACCCCTTAGATTCCAGGTCATGGTGACGTATCACACCCTTTCCGGGAGCACCGGGTCGGGCAGGCGTGAAGCGAGTTTTACAGACACACAGTAGCGGACCCACCGTGCAGATCCACCATACAGACCCACCATGCGGCCCCACCATGCAGACCCACCATACAGACCCACCATGCGGTCCCACCATGCAGACCTACCATACAGACCCACCATGCAGCGCCACACGAGTTCCTCGCAAGTCGCAATCACAGGATCTTCGACGCCATTATCTCGCATATCTCGTGCCCCTTACGCTACCTAGCGTCACTAGCATCTTTAAAAATTAAAATGCCCGGCCTTCGATTGCGGCATTCCTTTCCAGCGCCTGCCAACACATTATCATTCGCTTCCACCCACAACAATTCCGCCCCCCTCCTACCCATGACCCATCGACTCTGATTACGTCACCGGATGATGAGACTGGTGGGGGTGGGATGAGGGAACACCGACACGTCAGGTAAGTGTGAGGTATGGCTGCAAGTTGAATTAGCAGACGACTGATCCAAGCAGCATTTATCGCCAAAGCTGTAGACTGGGCGAGACAAAAGCAGGGGCGAGGGGGATGTGTAATCAGGTAGCTGGGAAGTGGGAGAGACACGGTGTCTCCTCTCATTGTGCAGAAATAGAAGCAGCGCCTTCAACAAATCTCATTAATCTTCAGAATGTAACTGATTCATGACTGATCCGTTAAAGCCCCCATTTGAATTTTTTTCCTTCCTTTTAATTCTACAAGAGTCGAAGAGGTGGGCTAGCAAGGTGTAGTGTAGTGTATTGCTGCACTGAAGAAATATCACCTGAAACTTTCAGCAACTGTCTTGTACAGCATCAATATCAAACAAACCGTTACCCATTTATAAATAAGGGTTAATTAAGCTACTGTTTAGCTTCTACCTGCGTTAGAGACAGGGCAGGCTGGAACAAAGACAAGATAGACGCAGAAAGCTTTTAACGATGCATATTTTTAGAAATGTGCTTTATGTGTAGACACATTCTTCGTTATTTATGTGCTAACTACAGTCGCTCTACCATGTGTGCCTGTCTGGATTTGGCTGCTGTACATGTTGCTGATCACACGTACAAGCCATCTGCTTCTCGTAGTACAGACACTTCGTTGTACAAATCACTGAGTCACAGATGTATCGGCATTTATTTTTAAAATGTTTCCCAAGTCTACAAAGAGCTCGTACTGTCACTGGGGAACCGTTGGTGTACATCGTTACAGAAACGTTGGGACGCCTCGGTTGCAGGCAGCAGACAGACACGACAGACAGGCAGTGATGGTGTGATGGATGCAGGCTCTGGCGTCAGTCAAGAGGCGGCACCAGCCACTCATCATCTCACAGTTTGTTGCCGCACACAGAGAGCAAGTCTCGGTGAACACAAACATTATTGCCCTAATCAGGCCATCGACGTCGGCTAGCCCTGGCTAGAACGGAGGAGACGCCCTAGTCTGAATAAACTGGATGGCGAATGAAGGGTAACACGCGTTTATCAATCAATGAAAGTTTTTTTTTCATGAAAAGTTTTTAAAAAAATCAAATCCATTTAAATAATGGTGCGATCATAAGAGAAAGAGAGGAGATAGAGACTGCGTTGCAGGATCCCCCACAAAAAAATTTTGGGACTTCAGTGCAACACTCTGTCTGCCCAAGAAGGAAAATAATCTAGGCGCTTAACTTTAAATATTGCCTGATCACCCAACCCATATATATTTTCTCACAGCTTACCCGACTGGGCAAGTAAGTGTTTTACATTTTCAAAGCCGAGCATTTTGTTAGGAAAATATAGGGCACTTTCGACCAAGTACCAACACTGGCACTTGCCCAGTAGGGGAAGTGAAAATGTGAATTAATGTCAAGCCCTAATAACCTATTAACGTATACACCAGCTTTTTTTTAAGTGGCCGCAATTTCTTTTTTTGAGCTGCATGTGGCTTTTTCGCCAAGTGTGCGATCTGGAAAGAAAGGTCTTGTCACAACAGGAATACAATTTGTCGACTACAGATTCACCGCTCTAAGTAAAAATAAATAAAAATTATGTTATGGAAGGACGAAATTTTACAAGATCGATTTTTGTCACCTAGACGTCTGTTAAAGACGAGGAAGGATTTGGCAATTTTCGAGTTGACTTTAATCACAATCTTTACCTGTTTCACTCATTCTCTCGCCCCTCCCTTCGCCACTAGCGAACGTAAAGAATGCGTATGGATACATATATACTACATATGGATATATACGTATGGATACAGATATACTACATATGGTTATATACGTATGGATACAGATATACTACATATGGTTATATACGTATGGATACATGTATACTACATATGGTTATATACGTATGGATACATATATACTACATATGGATATATAAGTATGGATACATATATACTACATATAGTTATATACGTAAGGATACATATAAACTACATATGGTTCCTCGTCGCTTTCCTACCCTGCCTCCTCATCGCTTTCCCACCCTGCCTCTTCATCGCTTTCCCACCCTGCCTCCTCATCGTTTTCCTACCCTGCCTCTTCATCGCTTTCCCACCCTGCCTCTTCATCGCTTTCCCACCCTGCCTCCTCATCGCTTTCCCACCCTGCCTCCTCATCGCTTTCCCACCCTGCCTCCCATCTCACATCGATTCCTATTGCGTTCTCTCTCTCTCTCTCGCTCTCTGCAAGTTTGCCATTTATTATCAAGAGAAATATATTTCTGTTGACGATAAATGGCAAAGCGCAATGACGAATACCTTTTTAAATTTTGTATTAATTTTTCTTTTACTTTTCAAAGCAGCGCTTGCGGCACATGCACCTGACGGATTGCTGCGTCTCAGCGCTGCAGCCAACGCCTGCTGTCAAACACCATTTCCAAAGCCACTTGAGGCAGCAAAGCAAACCTATGACATCATCGCGGGAGTGTCCTGAGAGGCACGGGCCGTGATGGGACTTTTCTGATCTACACACTGCCGCGATCCGCTTCACGGGCAGGAAGACAAACTGCTCGCGACATAATCATACATCGCAGCCCAGCGTGCGCGTGCGAGCCTTGGTGGGTGTGTTCGCGCGAGGGCATCTGTGCGAGGCACGAGGGACGGAAGACGAGAAAACAAAAATTGAAAATTGTTATCTAAATAAATAATCTGCTCCACACTCGACCTGCGGAACATTGCGCAGTGCGCACAGAAATTATGGAAGGTGCCAGTTCCCTCTGACTCCCACAGACCTCACAGACGAAAGACTGCATATAACATGGTCTGTGCAAGGTGTCCCAGAAAGGATGAGGTGTGCGTAGGAATAATGAGGCAGCAGCGTGTGAACAACAGACTTGGTGTTGCCGGGGAGGAGGGGTGTTAATCATTCCTGGGAGGAAAACAGACTCCGCTTTGGGCCACTTTTGTTGGAGAAAGACTGAAATATTCTTGCACACTGGCACCAGAAGCAGTGCAGTTAAATAAGGTAACTAACGTGAACGAGAATGATCGACAGATGAAAGAGAGCAGACATACTGAAACACGGACGAAGGGATGGAAAGAAAGAAGGAAAGAAAGAAGATAAGGAACGAACGAACGAAGGAAGAAAAGTGCCTGAGTGAGCAAAGTTTTATGAAAGCATCAATCTTTATAGCAACTACTTATATGACTTCTGTAAACACCAGGGACTTGTGCCACGCAACACAAACGTGCAGTATATCCATCTCTCACGGCAGACAAAGTTATCATGTGAACCTTTTTGTTCTTTATCTTGTATTTTCATATTACATCATTACACTTTCTTCAACTTTAGTATTACGAACATTACCTGCACATCTGTCATCCCGACTTTCGATACTAGGTTATTTTCCATAGCCTTTCAGAAATTTTCTTTTCTGTGGCACCAAGTACACGCTTCGTGGATAAAAGACAGTTGATTTTTTTTTCAAAATCTATATTTAAACAAAGAAAGAAAGACTCACCTCATAGTACTCCTTGTTGGCTGCCATCTTGAGCGCCCCAATCCACTCTTCCATATCGCGGCGTGAATCTGCGCACAGCACCAGGTTGCGAGAGGGCGTGATCACCTGCGCACACACAGACAGGGCCGGCGTGTAGAAACAGCCAGGTGGGAGGCGCAGGTAAGAATCGCGTGTTCTGGTGGCGTGCGCCGGGAAGGTATCGAACCAGTATCGCTCGCGTCTCTCTCTCTGTTCGCTACTCAGAGACTGTCACTGCCCATGCCTTCAAGGTGGATGGATCAATTTTTAGGCACGCGCGTGTGTGCGTTCATGTTTGCGTGTGCACATTTGTAAGCCCCTGCACGATTCGTGTGCGCGTAAATGCCTGCGTGCTGATGCATGCAGGTTTGTGCGTGTACGTATTGGTTTGCACCCACTGGCGCCGTCTCCCACGCCAATGTTCGCTGTCGCATTGCCGTGCCGCAGTGCTGCGGAAGCTTCACTTGACGGAACGCAGCAAACAGATAGCGCAGGGCACACAGGTGTACAGGCGAGAAACGAGTGTCACCACACTAGGATGCACCTCATCTCACGACATAGCAACAAGATCTATAGATTCGAAGAGGGAAAAAAAGGGTGTGGGGGAATCGCAGGATTTGTTATATTGCGATCGTAGCGGTTGTGGTCCTTGTCGTCGTCGTCGTCATCATCATCATCATCATCATCATCATCATCATCATCATCATCATCATCATCATCATCATCATCATCATCATCTGCCCCCCTCCCCGGGGTTGTGTGACGATCTACAGATTCAAAAGACTTTACTGGGGGAAAAGATCCGAAAACCGACTGAGTCGTCCGCTTGAAAGTGTGCGCTAAGCCCTTCCTTGTTACAATTAGGCCAGGGTCACGACCTAGGGCTCGCTTCACCAGCGTTACGCGATGTCACGTCACTTCGATGTGCTCCGAAGGATGCTGCACGGCGGCAAGGCAGCTGGGAGCGTTGTTACTTAGCGTTGACAACAAAGGAATGTTTGGAAAAACTGGCAACGTTTAAGCCCAACTAGAAATAACGTGACTCACAAAATAAATTTCACGTTAAACGAACGTCTGCTTCCAAATGACGCCCTTCTGACAGGGTCTCATCACAATCGAATTCACTGCTCCCTGCGCTCATAAAAAAAATCCCGGCTCCAGCAGTTGTTGGGCAAGATGAGGCTCAAATGGCAGTCAGTTCGCTCACAGTTAGATGTACTGCCATCTGGATGAGAAGAGCCAGCAAATATTCATCAGGTAAGATCTCTGCGAGAACTCTCTTTCTGTCTGCTATTGTGCAGCGGCATCAGGCTCGCTCGCGCTGGATCGCAGGAGAGACAGGCTACTGCCCTAATTAAGTTCCCTCCCCGCCTTCCGACCGTTCGACCCTGCGTCTTCTGCTGGAGCCCTACGAGTTTGGTCAATGCCAACAGACAGAATCGAACGTTCCTAGTTAACTAAGGTCCCTTTTGAACTCTGACTTTCGGAAAATAACTGACAGCAAGGGAGGGGCATGAGAGCTGTAGCAAAGCTTCGCGTCATTATCGCTGAAACACAGCACTAGTTATTTCCCTTTCCTGAAATTGCTGTGAGACACAGAGAAGAGGTTAAACTCGCAAAACACAGCAACTGGAAGGAAAAAATGGACTTCGAACGTAAAGAGGAATGCTTGCGAAATCGCACAAGCTATGACGTCACCAGCTGTTCGAGTTATTTGTGTCTGTAAAACTCGCCTCGGGTATGACGGACAGAATACAGCTGGAAACGTTTGCGAGAGACCACGGGTGGGTAAGGGCCAAGACACAAGTCTATCCAAATTCGCTTCCATCTGCAAGACCCTCATCAGCTGAACAGCAAGCTAGTGGCCGTGTATCCCAGAGCAGCGGCGTTGAGACATACACAACACTTCTTACTCGCCAAGTCTTCCAGTCTTCCGTAAGGCATGGGCGCGCGCATATCTAAGCAGGCATGCGTCCGTGCAACCGCTCGCCGGTACCCGACACAATCGCGACAATAAAGAGACCGCGACAAAGGTGATGATGTGCTTATCGCTTCTAACGAATCTTTCTAGCCTATTCTTCCAGCTTCCTTTTTTTTCCTCAAATAATCCACGCAGTTCTTTCAATAAATACTATGTTACGCAATCTCTTCCATCATTCTTTCCACCAGACAAGTTCTGTCAGAAAGCTTCACAGCTTTATATCAGTAGGCCTTTCCCTCTCGTGGGCCCCATTTTTTGCGCTGTAATATTGATCCAGGTACTACCCACGGGTCCCAGAACGGGGGCAGCATCACACACAAGGGTGCGACGGACCTACATTGCGGCCAGATGCTGCCTGCTGATGCAACACCTATATGTTCTCGTGGCAATATTCAGCTTATCTCGCGCGAAACAGCAAGACTGCTGCGTTACTAAGGAGGTGGGAAGGATTGCTGGGGGAGGGGAGTTCTGCAGACCTCACGCCCGCAACTGACGCTGTTGTGACGTTACAGTCTCCATCTTTGATTCTATCTACTAAACATGAAATACAAAGGTTTTGTATTTAAAAAGCGATTGAGGACATTTTGAGACCTCATGACCAGTGCAGAGCATTATGCACAAAATGTCAAAGAACAATTCCATAGAAAAGTTTCAGATCAAAGCTGCAACTTACATTCTGACAGTGTTTAGTGTATCAGTATATGCCACGAACACTCAAGGACATAACGCGCAAAAAAAGTCAAAGAACAATTCCATATACAAGTTCCAGATCGAAGTTGCAGCCTTATATTCTGACAAATTCTTCACATTCAAACAGTATTTAATGAATCAGTACGTGCCACGAATACTAGAGGGGTGGAGCGGATAAGTACACAGTTGTCAAGGAAATATAACTCCATGCAAACTTCAGAGCTGCAATATATATTCTGACATCTGCGAACGTATCGCCATGTATCAGTCTCAAACTTCAAGCACTCTCTTCCCCATCAGTTCCTCTCCCTTTCATATCCTCGTTTTCATGCACCTGCGCAGAGACACAAAACCCTCTGACATGACAGAAAACTGTCGAAATCTTGCTGAGAAAGTCAATGACAAAGTTAAACGCATGATGTCACCACCTAATTTCGCTCGCCCCTCGCTCGTCCGTGAAACTAGCCCCTGATAGTAACGATCCCGTTCTCCTGCTCATGACCCGTGGTGTCACCGAAACCGCTGCCTAGCGTTTGGCGTGAGAGTTTGTGCGCGCGCCTACACTAGTCCGCCAATGCGACCGACAAGCATACATGCCCGGTACTGATGTACGCAAGGCCTTGTACCGCGAAGCTTAGAGGCAGAGCACGCCATGCCCCACATCGAAGGCTGGCAAATGTCAGTGGTCCAATCGATAACAACTTTTATTCCCGCATCACTCGTCAAGCCACTTGAGAGAAAGTATTTCTCCCGAAGCCATGGATACGGGACTCGCACTACTTCCGCCTTTTCTCCACTTCCATTCATCTGGTTTTGTAGTGAACACCTTCCAAGGTGCGGGTATCGCATGACACTAGTTCTAGTACACGTAAATGCCCAACAGCCACCCGCGACACGCGGATCGAGTTGCACAAGGTTACTGCGAACAACGCGGTGACTGAATTTCTTTCCCTGCAGCTGCCATTCTCTACAGCGAGAATGAAAGAATGACAGCTCCAGCAAGAACGCTTCCAACAAGTTCCAGAAAGAATGCTTTCTTTCCTTCCTTCTTTTATCCTTTCCGCCATTTTTCAGTCAATAAATCAGTGAACGAAGCCTTTGTTTCTAGCACCCCCCCACCTCTCCACCTCATGACTGTATTAAACGCACAGTATTAACTATTCGCGATGACGTTGTGTAATGTCATGTGGTAGTTCTATTATACTGATGAAGGAGTACACGCGCAGACAATAATCAGAAAAGTGCCACGAATTACCCCCCTTAGCACCACTCGCATGAGGCCTTTTCGCTTTTTTGTTCCTTCATGATAAGTAACTGACATTTGGCAGCTTCAAATGACCTGGCTGTTATTCCCCGCAGACATTCACTGGAGGTGCCACACTTTCTCGCTGCTCCAGACGACAAACCTTTGGCGGTTCCTTTCGGATGTATACTCAACTAGATCATCGTGACCCGGGACAGTAGTTTAGCCAGAAGTTAAGCGGAATTTCAGATTTCCGACCCGTTCTTCCTATTACTTTCGGTATTACTCAACACACGGCCAGGCGCCCGCACACCCATACACAGACCGGTGCGACTTCACACTCCTCCCCGCTCAGCTACAAATCCCCCCACCCTCCCGACACGTGGCGAGCAAATTAAGTAGGAGAGGCACATCGGTCAACATAAAAGGATGAGTAAATTTCCGATGACGTCAGTTCCGGTCAATCCTAAGCAGTTGTTTGTTGCGAACAGCCCAGCTGATGGTGAAGGACGGAGAGACGTCTTAGAACGATGTATAGATTTTTTTTTGCGTTGAGTACCCCCTGCGACTATAATAAGCAATGGCCCGCCCCCAGCCTCTAAGTTCGCTAATTCTGCACCTACAGAATTCCTGCATCATCTTCCTCGACGCGCTAAGCATTTATACATAATCATGCACCTTTTTTGCGGGGGCGGGGGGGGGGGGGGGATAGGGACTTTTTATATATATAAAGGGGGGGGGGGGTCTACGTTATCCATAAAATGCAGACTTCATTGCTGACTGGTCGTTAATGTAACCAACAATCCAACCCGCTCAAAGATTAGTAGAAATTACTAAATGGTATAATGGTATACTTCTATCTTCAATTTCTACCGACGCAGTAATTTAGGATGCAGGGTTTTCGTCGGCGCCGGGCCCCTCCATACTGCTCAAGCCTTAAATTATCATTATCGCACGGCACCCATTTACGACAGCACGTGCACCCTCGCATGGCAATCATCAATAAAATATTTCCCTTACTCTATCATTAATCTGAATGATGGATAAGAGAGTTCAAAGGGTGAAACGCTCAAAAAAATCTTATTTCTAAAATGTTAATGAAGACTGTTCTGAAGCATTATAAAAATGCTTATTTTTCAAAGCATACAGTGTTACACGAAGGGAAAGACTTATTTCGCAGACTAATTCCCAACTGTTCAGAAGTTGCTAAGCTCGTGAATTGGTATTTCTGGTTTAGTTTTTAAGGATGGTGTTTTACTTTGACTCTACAGTGAAAGTGAAGGCATGAAAACATTACATTAGGGAACAGATGGGAAAAGAAAGAAGCCTTTAATGCATACGCAGCAACAAGAAAGCTTCTAGGACAGCGTGCAAGGAGTGCCTGCAAAGAAAAACACGCCGAAGTAACAGGGTAACACGACACAGTGGCTTTAAATATCTAGGAACATCTGTTACTTTACATAAATTGCCATCCCACGACCGATCGCATTCGTCCATCGAACTGGTAAAGACAACTCAAAATGGAGCTGTCACGTGATACACAAATGCTCAGTAGGTGATACTCTGTGATGCATTGAAGGCTGCACTGTCGTGTATTGTCCCAGAAAACAGTGATATGAGTATTTCAGAATGAGAAGACGTTTTCTCTTTCTTAAATTCTTTTAGTACACGAGATCTCGTTTATCTCGCGGAAGCATCTGGTCCGGTTCGATATAGAACTGTCACTGCGGGAGACTATAGTTCCTTAAGGTCGCGGCCGGTTTACTAGGACACCCGACGCGACGACACTAGTCCAATCAGATCGCCGCAATGCAGGGCCCAACCTCCGAACGCCAATCGCGGGTGAAAAAAAAATTGACGAAGCGTGTAACATCTTTAACAAGAGAGAGAGAGGCCAGTTCCGATACAGGATTTTGAGCGCATCACAGCGTCAAAACATGATCTGTATCTTGCTGTCAGATCGAGAAGATGAAACACACCAGGCATAAAAATGATGGGGTAAGACCAAAATACTTCGCAAGAGACTAACAATGTCTCTTTCAGTCTGATGCGGTTCGACGCATATTTTATTTTTTTACGCTGCGCAAATGTGACTGAAATGGATTAAGTCGTAAACTCACCCACTCGCAAACGACAAGCTGAACATGAAAGAATGGTTGCAATATGATGGGAGATTAAATAAAACACGCATAAGACGACATGGCAAAGAGGATTTCAAGGGCTTGATTCCCACGCGAGTTCCAGGCGCGCATGCGCAGGCCACTTTTCATCGCTTGAACTTATACAGGAAAACAGAAGTCCTACCTAACACTAAACCCCAAGCCTACCCCAATTCTCCCCCCCCCCCAAAAAAAAAATCGTAAGTTACTATGGGTTTCGAATCCGCGAAATAACCGTGAAAGCCAATGTCTTTACCACCCAGCTATCGGTCACCACGAATTGCGAATTGGGATCATCACCGTAACTATAAGAAGCGACGCTGTGTAGAGGTCATAGACTGACCTATAATCACATGTTGTGGTTAGCAACCGAGATGCGCATGCGCAGCGCTTTGGCAGGTCTGCGCATGCGCGCCTGGAACCCCTGGAACTCGTGTGGGAAAAACTTTCGCGACCTGGAAAGGATAAAATAATTTGTACTAGACAGCAAGTTCACGGTACGTATATAAGCAAAGGACAAAGATTTGTTCCGATCAGCAAATGGGTTTCGTTCAGTTTGCATCATGCTGCGACAAGGAAACGATAAGCTGATATTGGTTTTAGCGAGCTAATTAGCTTGCAAACAACAGAAAAAATTGATTGGTGAGATGGTTTTCAAACTGTTATTACGTACGGTAAGTCAAAAATTCCATCCCTCCTACCACCCACCAAGCCAAGAGAGAGCAACCACCGCAAACTCGGGATTTATTCTTTTTTCCGCCATTTCGTCTGGTATAACTGGTGTGACGAGATATTTGTTCCCTCCCCAGACAGTCTGAACCACCTCAGACAAGACTCCTTCGCGATCCAAAACAGATCTCAGGTGGTAGTAGAATTTTAAAGACAGAAAAAAGACGTGTACACATCGAAACATCTAACACCGAACTCCTCTATGAGCAAATACGACTGAGTAGCACTGAACCGTGTCACGAAGCACCGACTACGGGAAATTTGCGTATTGTCACGGCTCCGTCTGGAGTAAAATGGACGACCGGATGGGTTTTTGAAGTCTCCCCTCTCAACCTGTAAGCGAGACTGTTCAAGAACGAAAAAAATTCGTTCTGGCGTCTTAGTACAGAAACACGAAACGACTTCTTCAATTAAAATGGGACGCATGAAAGATAATTACCATTCTGGGCCAAAGCTGCAGAATCTTTGTCTCCAGATTAATAAAAAGCTGCTGCCTGGTGATCGCTGATCTTCCAGAGCAACTTTTCAAGCACAAACTTCCTGACCACATCAAATACGTCCCTTATTTTAGATCTTGAGTTTCGGTTAACTTACTATTAATAATAAAATTATTCGCGTTTGGTCCTTTTTTCAAATTACCGAAGTTCATTTCAAAGACATACGATTTTACCCCCACTGCACAACTGACTGCATACCTGTCTTCCTGTCTTTATTTATGTGTTTGGATTATCCCAGTCCATTGTTAATGGTCAAGGAAGTGTTAACAGAGAAGCAAAGCACACGGACATAATTTAAAATTCTGCTTGTATCCAGGGTGTTAATACGTCTTCCCTCTGCTAACAGCAGCCATTGCTGAACTTAAGCAAGTTTATTAGCCATTAGCTCAAGATTACGTTGGGTCTCGACGACGCGACACAGACGAAACTAACCAAAAATAATCTGTTACAAGCCCTTTCTTATCGCCTGAAACACAGATGTCATCCAATGCCGAATCAAGAGGCTTCTCGTACAACTTCTCGCCGAAGAAGTAATCTGCTCCTGGGAAGATGACCTAATTCAATTTTGACGGAACTAATTCGGACGTTTGTGTCGCCAACACCTGTCGCTATGGGTGTGGCATCAGTCATCGTCTGTTCACGCACCTACAGAAGGTTGGACTGGGTCCTAGCTACTGCGTTCACTGGACTCGCGTCTAATCTTAAATTTAATTTTAAAGTATTTCAGTTTGCTGTAGTAACAAACTTTTTTAACTTTCTTTCCTGTATTTATATTTTATTGCCTGATCCACACACGCATAGCTCATCCCACAGTCGGATATACCTGACGGCTGTTCACATACATGCGCATTGAGGTCCTCCAGACAGAGGATAACTATTCTCCCCACACCGCGGCTGTGGACAATGATGACTATCAGTGAATTTCTTTCACGCCCGTGCTGAGCGATTTGCCCCTCTACCCGTGTCTCGGTTACAGCCCAGCGCAAGCCACAGCGCGTGACGACAAGGTGCACGGACTACAACAAGGTCTTCAACGGAGACACATCAATTTTTACCTGCAGGTAACGTCGGCGGCATCCAGAATTCCTCGCGTGAGGTCTAGCACCACCGAGAACTACCCAGCAGGACAGCCATCGAAGCGCGTCGGGTGGGTAGCTGTGCACTTGTGCTGTCCTGTCTTTACGGTCGGGGCGTCAAGGGAGGTTGTTCGATGTTAGAGCAGACTCCAAGCTCCACTTCGCACGCGCACACACGCACCTCGCTTCGCCGCTCGTTCGTCTGGGTTTCTCGGTGGCCCACGCGCTGAGCAACCCTGCTGCCACGGCGGGCCTGGGCCGGCAGTGAACGCCGCACGCTGCAGAGAGCGGTCAGGCAAGAGTTCAGCGGCAACGTGCTTCTCTGAAGAGGCGGCTGGCACCGCCTCGTTGTGAGCGTTGCGACTTGCAGGCTGGCTTACCCGCTTGACGCCCGGTGACACGCGGCAATGAGTAGCATTCGTTTCTTCGCGGGAACCATCGAGCGCCCAGTCTTGCTACCAGCTGCTGCCATTCCCCTTTCCACCCCCTACCCTCGATTCCTTCGCTTGCAGGTAGGGTGCAGCGGGATCGGCAGCTGACAAGCTCTACCTTGCTATTAGGTGAGGTTTTCAGAGACTTGAACCTGGGTGAGGCTAGGTAGTGACGCAACAGCTGTAAGGTCGACACGGCGCTCCTCAGTCCAAATCTCGCCTCCCTCCTGCCTACACCTGATGGCTTTTACAGACGCGAGGAACGCAAGTGAAGTTAGGCAGTGACGTCAGAACATCTACGGTCCCCTGGCAGTAAGAAAGTAAGAAAAAAAGGCAATGCTTAAAACACAATGTTACGGCCTGTGACGTCATGATACCAAGGGCCAGTTTACACCCTTCAAAGCTGGTAATTTGAAACGCCTTGAAACCCTTTTCAAGCCTTGAACCAACTCGGAACCGGTCCTGCTCAAGGATTTTGGGGGGATAGAATGGCTAATTTTCGAAACCTTGAAACCTGCCAGCCACTATCACGAACATCACGGCGAAAGGTCAAATGATCTCGGCCAGGGGGTCACGGCGACTGTGTCCTGCCGCGTGTAAACCCCGGCCCTTTCAATCAAAGCTTCCTTTGTTTTGAAAGCAGGAAATCTTTGAAGCGTCTAAACCGGCCTTAACCCTGTGACGTCAAGCGGAGGCCACGCCTGTGACGTCAAGCGGAGGGCCACGCCTGTCATCTGTCTGCACTCCCAGTGCACCCTGGCCTCGCGCTCCTCTCCTCAGCCGTCATCTTGTGCGACTTTCTGGCGGACTGCACACGATGGGCTTCTGTAGGTGGCGCTGCACGCAGGAACTGGCCCTGCTGACGTCAGCAAACAGGTTCACTCAAGATGCCAAGTCGCTGCATCCGCCATGGCAATGGGCACGTCCTCTCGCCCCAGAGCCGCGGTCTCCATCACTTTTGTAGTTTTGACCCAAGCGGCCTATCATCGTCTTTCACGCCAGCAGAGGTTTCTTCCCAATCTCTCACAACACCCTCCCCTCCCTCGCGTCACTTCTGGGATTTGTAGTATTTCAATGTCTTACCCGCGTGCGCCCGAACGCGATAGGTCGTGACAGAAAGGTGGAGGGGGGGGGAATAAGGAGTGCGACACGCACCAACACACGCAGCCACAAACGCACGCACTCTAACCCCTCCCTTTGCTTCCTACTCCTCCGCACATTTCTCTCAGAACCACTCGTTTCTCCAGAATCCAGTCATGACGAGTGCAGCCGGTGCAATTCTGTTTTAACGGCCAAAGAAATGTTTGTCTCGCGCGGCAATTACTGGCCAAGCACCGTGTGACGCACGCACATTAAGGTGCTGGCATTCTCAGCCAATGCTCATCTGTTGAGACAGACGCCTCCCAGTCAGGTCTGGTCAGCAGAACACCTGGGCTGGGCTGCATGGCCACTTTGTTTCGTCCGTTAAACGGGAACGTAAGATACAGAGAGTGAAAGACGCTCGTCACAAGCCGTTGCGAAGGAGCAGGGGCAGACTCTTTTGCATCCTAGAAGATGGAAGAGAAAGAAAGAAAGAAGAGAAAAACAAGACTGTCAAATAAATAAATAAAAGAAACAAAGAATGAAAGACAGAATGCAGAGACAAAGAAAAAATCTGTTCGGGAAGAGGCTTACGAAACTCGCCTTTTGCATTTAGATTTTGTTTCATTTAATGGATGACCTCCGTTTATGACGTAAGAGCTTTTTTAAGCCAAGTGTCTCACAGAACGTCAAGTAGGTCCCAAGCCGACGAGGCGTAGACGGGAAGTCTCAACAAGTCTTGAGTGATGTCTTCGGTAGCTAATATCGAAGTTTTCCTGCTGGCGACCACCACACCTCAGCAACTTTGTTCGAGCCCGATTTGCTATCACAGTTTATCTCCCCCTTTTTCTCTTCCTTTGTCTTCTGCCAGTGGCGCTCCTTGTATCACGAGTGCACGCTTCGTTGCTGCCGATGGCTATGATTAACCACACATCATTCGTCTCTGTGCCAGGAGCCAGCAGCACCCCCACCCCAACTTCCCACTCCGCTACTGACCCTCTTTTCTTATCCGACTATCCTCTTGTTAGATAATCTATTTTTGAAGTTCTTTTTGCGTTGAAGTCTTACAAGGATTCTTAAAGAAAACAAACGACCTAAACAACCGTCAATGCTCAGGAAGGTTGTTCAAAAAAGAAGGAAAAAAGTTTGTTTTCTTTGTTTAAAAGCAGATGGGTTGATCGCCTGCCGAAGTCTGCCTTCACTATCGTCAGTAAAGGCAAAGACTCCTGAAACATTTCTGCACGTTATTCACAATCTGAAGACGTTCTCAATCCCTTACACACCCCGAGAAATAATTTAAAGATAACCACTAAAATTCACATGTTGCTGCATGCCAGAAACACACGGCAGAAGCACATTTCTGCCAGAAATGTAAGAATGTGACGCCGCCCTAACCATGAGTAAAGAACATACTGCTTCTGTCGGGATAACTACTTCCGGTTCTTATTCTTCCTTGCTCTTTTTTTCCCAAAGGTATTATCCCCCATGTCTCTCCTTTCTTTTCTTGCTTGGGAAGTGAGAGTGTGTGTGTGCTTTGTCGGGGGTGGAGGGGTGGGGTGGGTGGGGGAGATCTTTTAAAAAAAAGTCTGGAAAAAGGAATGTACTTACGTCGTAGGGCGTCTTCAATTATATCGAAAATCGTTGTCGTTAGAGCTTTTGCAATCAGAGAGCGAAGAATTTCCTCGACAATAACATTGGTTTTTCTTTTTTCAATTTACGTTATTTAACTGCATCTTTGGAGCCTGAAGCCCCCCGCCCGTCTCTCCCCACGATGAGCTATAATTGTCAACCCTTTCCAATCTTTGGGAATGGGTCTTTTGGGTTTTTTAAAAAGTCCGATCCTTTTGACGGGATTCTAGGGCAGGATCAGAACTTCTTGAAAAAAGATACTAAGAGAGGCACGCAAGCAGAGGGCAACAGATAGCGAGGGCAGAAGTCCTGGGTCACTTTCTTGGATGAGGTGAAGGAGGGGTGCAGGAGTTCCCAGACAGCACGTGCCTTGACGTGAATGTACCCAGCACGCGCCTGTTTTATCGCACTTTCGCCTGCACGTCCTAGAGGTCGGCTTCAGCGGTATGTGTTCACAACTTCGCAAAATTGCACCGAGGCAAGTTTTATAGGCAGCATGATTAGATGATAATACGTGCTGGCAATGATACACTTCATCAAGGCAAGTTTCGTGGATTTTAGATCATAATACGTGTTGGCAGAACAAATGTTATGGACAGCAGGATTAAATGATGCGTGGTGCACTGAAACTTTTTTACTGTTAGCTTTTGTGGCTCGCGTTTGCAGTAAACCTGAGAACGGAAGTAGCTGATGTGGGACCCACCCAATCCTTCTGACCCCCCTCCCCCCACGCCCCCCCCCCTCGCCCACAGACCGCAAGATCGAGTTGCAATGCCCCAGAATACTGTGGGTGTTTTAGGCGTGTCGGTTAATGCCTTTCTATTTATTCTGGTAGACGTGGTTGGCTGTCTGACTGGTGGATCGGTCGGTTGGTTTGTTTCGGTTGTGGTCTGTGACATGAAAATTTCTGGAAATGAATGACGCGCCGTCTGCTAACACTATTTAAGAACCACGTCTTACAGAACTCCATTCCAACGCCCTCCTTTGCTCCCAATATCCTCCCATCCAGTAGCCCACCTCACCAGAACAAAAGCGCGAGTCTGACGTCAGATACTCATTTCCTGGCGCTAAGCGCCGTCTGGTGTTCAAGTGAGGCTTGGCTCCCTGCCGACGGGGCTGTAAGAGGTCAAAGTTCCGTCCAATCGCTGACCAGCAAAGGCTCTCGTACGTTCGTGCCTAACACCATCCTGGCGCCTCGCTTCGAAGAAGTCTGTCAACAATGAGTCCATTTCCAGGGATGCGAGGATTGCGAGAGAAGCTAGTTGGTGACGTTAAAGGCCCTACATTCAACCTCAGCAGCTCTGGCGTCACGCTATTGCTCGCTACCCATCTCCCTATCCATCTCCTTTGGCCAGTATATTCTTACTTCGCCACTTATTTTATTAACGCAATTGTTCGCCTACACAAAATACGTAGAGGCAAATAAGAAGTATCTATCTATACGTAAGTATATATGCAGCTTAACGAACAACATCTGCTTATACATTTTGTTTATTTCGCTTGCTTCAGCTCTGTATTTTACTAAGGGTAAATACTCAGTCACTAATATGCAAGCATGTCCGTATCTCCTTATGTTTATATCAAACATTAACTGCAGAAATAAATGTTTACATATGTAATAGTGTATACATCAATATCAATGCTATTCCATATTCAGGTTTAGAGGGTGTACAAAATTGTATACACCAAGGACAGACAGACAAAGGATGATTTAGTACAAAGCTACAGGACTACATCATGTATCTGACAGGTATTTTATTAACTGTACCGAGCAAACGCCGAACAGCGTGAGGGTGTCAGGGGGTGGGTGGAGTTCCACAGGTGCTAACTTCACATACAACAACCGGGCCAGTTCAGCCTTTAAATTAAGAAGGAGTAGAATTGGTGAAATGTATTTAAATGTATTTAAAGAAAGGGCCTTTTGGCACGGAAAATCTGCCAGCTGTTCTCAATCAGAAAAGGTATAAAGAAAGCACATCATAACAGCAAGTGCATCCGCCAGGTACAACGTGTCTATCTGGACCCCATTCTCATTCCAATTTTCTCCCAGGTACGATTCCAACTGTGATGTCTGCCTCTGCCAGCGCCCAGCAGCCCCGCGGCAACGAGCTTGACGGTAATCGTCAAAAACGACGTCTCTATGTTCATCGCTGGCGCTAGGCCAGACAGAGGAAAATCGGTTCACCTCCAGGTCAGCGTTTTGGCCGCGTGATTCGAGAAGCATTTTCATGACAAGCTGAACTCGAGTGACGCAACGTGCTCAGAGTTCCTGTGCTTGGGAAAGAAAGAAAGAAGGAAGGAAAGAACGAAAGAAGAAACAAAGAATCAAAGAATGAAAGAAACAAATAAAGAAAGAAGGAAAGAAACAAAGAAAATAAGAAGAAAACAAAGAAAGAAACAAACAAAAAAATAAAGAAAGAAGGAAAGAAACAAACAAAGAAATAAAAAAAAGAAAGAAGGAAAGAAACAAAGAAAGAAAGAAGGAAAGAAACAAAGAAACAAAGAAAGAAACAAAAAAAAGCACCAAAGGGCCAGTAGAAGTTCAGAACCGAACAAAAGACGTCTGAAGCACCTGCGCAAGTCGCCTTCCAGCACAGCATCATCGCGAACTTTGCAGCTTGGTCGTTAAAGTGTCCTTACAGTTTTTTTTTCGGAACGCGATATATTAGCGCGCCACCGGAAATGCGTGTCGTCACTTCCCAACGGTAGTCGCCTCCCTTTTAACGAGTTGTTGATTAAAGGCCAACTCGAATCTTAACGAGAAAGCTTCTAATGGGTTAATAAAACACGTTGCTGCCCTTAAGCAAAGGGATTTGCTGATGCGCGCGTGACGTCACCGACGTATATCAAGGTCGCTGTCGATAAGTCTTGAAATCACTTTCTAATAAGGGGTTGCCATGGCAGCTATTCTGCATCGACGTTAGAGGGATACAAATTTTGACCACTTTTCCTAACACCTGGAGGGGATTTCGACACGCACAAGGCTGGCATCTCTCGACAGGAATGGCGTTATTCGCTCAGGGTTGGGGGGGGGGAGGAACTCCCCCGGACCTACAACCAGTCGCCTGAGATTACCTTTGTACTTGACAGTCGAGTTAACCTTTAAAGGGGCCAACAGCCACATTCCACCGTGGCCTGTTCCCTGCGGCCTAGTGCCAGCCCCTCAATGAGGACAAATGCGATAACGTCAAAGACATTCTTCTTTTAAAAAATGGTGAAACTGTCTGACGCACTTAATGAAAACAAATGACGCCGATATTTGTTCTTTTTCGTTTTTGAGTAGACGGTCCCAAACGTTTTAACGTATCCCGGTACTTTTGTTCATAGTGCAATTTTTTTAAAAAAATGTTTATTTCATAACCATGTACAAATATTGAGACAGCACATCTACACAGGTATCCAACACCATGACACTAACAAGCATATGAGCAAGGAGACGGATGGGGGGAGGAGGGGAGAGAAAAAAGGAGAGAGTGAGGCTGTACTAACTGTTGGAAAAGGGAAAAATTAAGCTACTGTTAGCACTACACAAAAAAGAAATTTGTATGGCTGCCATCTTGTATCAAAGCTTTCTACTTTATCTGTAGACACACTGTGATAGCTGTACATCGAATGTTAAATTAGCCTAGCATTTTTGAGCTGTTAAATCTTTAAAGAGGCAACCTTTTTTAAAAAAAATGCAACATGGCCGCACCCATTGAAAGTGTGAAACGTACTATTTAGACATAATGTTATCGCTTTGCTCCTATCCCGGGATTATTTAGGAATATAAATAACTTTTCTGTAATTGCCATGCTGTTTCCTGCAGCTGGTAGACTTTGTCACTATCCTAGGGCTAATCTAGCCTTATTTGCGAATAATTGTGCTTGTAGCGCATTAAAAGTTTTGCGATGATGATATACTAGACCTACAAGACGCCAGAAAAATCATAACAATAGCTCTACCTTGTATCTAAACCTAAGGAGCACAAGAAAAGAGGACACATTTGGTCCTGAGTTTCTCCATGTATATGTATATATAAATATAAATGCTTTGCGCATAAAATTATTAGGTCTAGTATATCATCATCGCAAAACTTTTAATGCGCTAAAACACGTCTGTGCACAATGCTGCACGCTTTACGCGTTGCTGCACGGCAAGCGCGTAGGCGGAATACCGCTCCTGCCCGGGCTTGTCACTGCCCCGTAGCGAGCCCAGTCCGAGCGTTTCTGCTCGCAGTCTGTTTCCGTTATCTACACGACAACAGTGACACAGACACGAGCACCACGGCCTTGCCGCCTCGCACCATCACGAAAGCAGACGAGGACAGGGCGGTATGCGGGACAGTGTCGTGGGGCAGGCAATCTCCCCATCGGTTCCGCCGCCATTACTGCCGCGCGCGCCAATGCTTGCTCCAACATCCGGCAGAGCCCTCCACAAGAACTATCTGTCGCTCGTTTTAACCCTAACGTCCCCGCAGGGGCTAATTCGGACAATTTGAAGCTGGCGGCACGCAATTAGACCCAGTTGAGTCAAAAGGGTCACAGGTCACTGGTCCAGCGTTTGCACCAAAACTTAATTTGATCCAGAAGAACTGGGATGGGTAGCATGGGCATTCTTACTGGCTATCCATACACGGAGGCGCACATAAACTACACATAGCGAATCGGACTTATGACCCCTTTTACGACCTGGAGGGCAGATACACACACGCGTGCAACTCATACAAACATCCAAGGCTGGATCGGAGTTTTTCTTGACACATGTTTTTGCTAAAATCTCTGGGCGGGAACGCGTGCCGGAGTGAAATTCTTCTTGCAAAATAAGATAAACTCGATTAAGTGCGGGGTCGATTAGTTCTTTGGGGCTGTTTTCACGCTCCAGCCCTGTATTAAAGACACCACCTGAGGTCAGTGAACTCCTGAATGGGGATGTGACTGCCTTACACCAAGGTGGTTCAGATGTACGGAGGATGAGAAAGAGTGGGGAGGTTTCTTTTTGTTTTCCAGTTTGCAAGCAAAAGCCCTGCTGACGTGAGGCATCCCTTTTATCGCTTTCAACCACAGTCCAGTGACTACCTGCAGTATGCACACAACACGTCGCTGAATCAACACAGACCCGTGTTCCAGCAGGTCCAGGTTATTGTCCACACGCCGAAACTGTACGCATGCAAGCAAACAAACATTTTTAAAAACCGCTCCAATTGATCCAAGCAGAATGAACTCTTGCATGCAACATCTCAATTTACAAAGCACCCTGACCTTTTGATCCAAGTAGAATGAATTCTTGCAAGCAACGTCTCTGTTAACAATACGCCCTGGCCTTCGAATCCGAGTAGAATGAATTCTTGCAGGCAACATCTCAATTTACAATAAAGTTTGACCTTTAGACCCAAGTAGAATAAATTGTTGCATGCAACATCTCAATTTACTATACAGTCTGACCTTTTCATCTAAGTAGAATGAATTCTTGCACGCAACATCACAATTTACAATGCTGTCTGACTTTTTGATCCAAGAAGAATGAATTCTGGCATACAACATCTCAGTTTACAATACAGACCCAAGTCACAGAATAAAGTAGCATAAGACCTGGGTTTTTTTAAGATCACACTAAGACATAATGGCCCTTTTCTTAAAACTAGAACGAAAACAGTGTCATTTAGGACATACAGGGAAATAATTTAATAATCAACTACTTTAGTTACAGCGATTTATTCATCAGGTGGAATAAGTGTTTAAACTCTACCAACAGAGTCATAGAAAGATTTTTTTTTCAGAACTCCATGCACTTTACCTAGTCCGAACTTTGACCTGCTTGTCTTCTTTTTTGTCATATTGATCATCCACAGCTCTCAGATAGCGGGTCGGCGGACGCACCGCCCAAGGCTGTTGTGATAAGGAAGGGGGTAGATTCACGGACCTACCTCCCAGCATCATCACCACAGCAGCGCGCCCCACCAGGCACAGCCAATTAACAGGTAATAAAACATTCAGTAGCCGCGCCGATAAAAATACCCTCCTAGCCCGGCTCCTCATCAGTGGATTCGTGCTGTGCGAGAAGGCGACCGGCACACCAACCGAGCAAGACACGCTGAGGAACGAAAGAAGAATAAAAAGAGAGTGCGAGGGAGAGCACTGCACGCGAAAGAGACACGTACAGGGGGCAGGGTGGGGACAGGGAGAAAACGAAGGAAGGAAGCGATGAAAGTGGGAAGAACGTGCACCGTTTACTTGCATCGTTCACAACACGTTGCACCCATTTCCCAGTAAACAGCGAGAAAGCTTCAGCTTAAATCTCTCCACAACGCGGTGCCACCTAGCGATAGATGGTGAAGAGCTTCTTGACAGAAGCCGCCCTTCAAGACACGCTGCACCCAGTTTTGAGTAAACAGCGACAAAATCATGAAGGGCTCAGCGACCGAAAAAAAAAAAGGGTTTAGGCATAAGCTGCGGAGAGCAGAGAGTCCCCACCCCACTCAATCAGAACCCTTTCCTCACACTCTCGGATGCACTTTCGCGTGTGAATCTAGCTCCGTTTTCGTCACCGATATTTATTTTTTCCCCACACTCCCATTACTTCACTGTCTCCTCCACCCACCCACCCAGCTAGCACTGTGGACGAAAGGTTTTCACGGTTCCAGATCGATTCAGCTCGGTTCCGTCGTCTCGCAGCATGAGGCGGATTTCACGTCTAGGCGCTTGACTTGGAGCACAGCATTCAGCGGGCCTCGGAGCCTCGCGGTGTTGTCAGAACGTCTCTCGATGCCCAGGCGCAGCCAGTCCCAAGGGGGCAAGGCACGTCACATGCCCGAAACCCTAAGGATGTGCTCGAGGCGGCTGTCAGGGAGGGATGTGTCCCATGGGACGCGCCGCGCTAATGGTACATCGCTAGCTAAAGTGCACGAATCGGATTCTAATACAAAGCCGGACACAGGAAAATGGGCAGATCGATGCGTGTTATCTCTCC